>NQMI01000032.1:222697-385792 GCA_002270565.1 Stenocarpella maydis
GGCACTGCAGTGCATTTGCAGTCAGCAGTGTGATGGCGCTAAGTTGTCGAATTCGTTCAAGCATACATGAATGTCAGGCTGACCCCTAATTTGTTTCCTGTCTCACCATGACTTCCTGGCGCCGTCGTGAAGGCGCTGCCGCAAGCGATTGGCCCTCGGCCTCCACAGTCTCATGCAGTCGAAGCCCTAAAGATAGTACCGCCCTGCATGGTATGGGCGCCTTACTGCTCACTCCGAGCCCCGTGGTGCCCTTTTTACACTTGATAAAATGGCCTCGATTTTGCCTCATCAGGAGATCCATGCCTCTGGATTCCCTAAAACGACCAATAAATAGTAAATACACATCTACACTCAGAATGATCAACATAGAATTTTATCCACGGAGCAACATTAGTCCCTAGACATGAAATTTTGCCTTTGACATAACGCAAAGAATATGGCTTCACATGCTAGACACCACCAGAATACCGGACCAAAGAAAGCACTCTATATAAAGCTGTGGGATCTGGATCGTTGCAATGGATCAAGCTCCATATGCCGCTGGAAGCTTGTGAATGATGGGTTCCTACAACATTTCGTTACTCAATTCGAAAAGGTCCAAAAGAAGATTGCAAGCCCGGATGAGGAAGTCCTCACAGCAATTAGCTCCATCAAGAAGGCTACAGTAGAGGCGAGGAAGGGAACCCATGAAGCGAGGTTGAGTCCCTCAACTTCAGGTAGTTCAGAACCCACAAAGCCCAGGATAGGTAATTTTGGCTGATCTGGTGTCTGCAGGACTGATAATACCGCCAGACAAAGAGCGCACTTTCCGACTTGCGGCCAGCATTGCAACATTGTGCAACTGCATCGGTCAGGACTGGGAAGACCCTCGGTATGGAGACTCGGCTCTTGGGTCCATGCGTCGCTGGGAGTGTGACGAATCTCTCGATTCATTCCTTAATGGAGAATTTCCAAGAGAAGAGCACAATGCGCTTCAATCAGGGGGAAGGAAGGGTGAGGCTATTAGGCGCAAGCTGACTGCGGTCAACTTAAAGACGATCGGAAACATCGAGATTCAAGGAACCCATGACTTAAGGAACCATCTCCGCCTCAATGACTGGGAAGGGAAGGCTCGTGTCAAAATCTTCCACCACACAAGTTTCTTGCGACAGCATCTACTGGCCTCGAAGCAGGCGAAAGAGCAAGGGTAATCAGCCCAACCTTGAACTGCATCTCGTGTTTATCACTAACTCTGCTTCGCGCCGCTACCAGGGACCCGGATGATGTCTTTGATGGATTCATTCTGCCACGTGAACTGGCCCTCGAGACCCTCTACACATTGCAGATCTTGTTTCCCCATGACGGTCAGACAACCAAGCTCATAGCGAGACTGATATCAAAAGAGGGTTTTGATCCAAACGTTGGCAAACATATCACCAATGGCACGGACGACAACGGGATAGAGCTAAAGGGCGAGCAGAAAGAAGCACAGAAGTGGATGTATTGGGGGTCGCGTATGCTGGATCTATACGAAGAGCTCCAGAATGAGAGACCTCACAGGACTTGGGATGTCTGGGTGGAGCGCAACAGCAAGAATAGGCATGTGATGATGGCCACAATGATTGGGGTCTTTATAGCCGTGATATTGGGGCTATTAAGCCTTGTTTTAGCCGGTTTACAGACTTGGATCTCTTACAGAGCTTGGCAGGACGGCATCTCTGACGGACCGAAAGACACACCCCACGCTTAAATTGTAACATAGGGAGGTGGAACAGACGACATGATTTAACGACTGGAAAATTTTCACGTATTAGGGATCCAAATTGTTTCTTGCTCTTAGTTTATTCGACTTGGCATCCATTGAAACCCCGTGTTCTAGCATTCGCTGTCATGTCTTGGATTCGGTGAGAACAATTTCCAATACGATGTTACAAAAGCGAACTCAACTCCCCGAGGCGTATCATTTCGACGAAAGCTCCTTCTCCTGCCGCCTTTGGGTCTTCTTCACTGTTGCAAGAAATACTGCACCGAGATGAGGTGTGCATATTTAGAGAGCGTGTTGATATCGCTAATTATTGCGGCATATATGCTGGGCTGCCGCAGCGGATTTTTGGTTCGAAACAAATGCAGGAATCTGGATGCTGTGCAATATGAAAATCTGCCTCTCAGGACCATATCGTGGTTATATCAAGGGCTTCTCCACCTTGCCCTTGGGGGAGTGATTTAGGGACAGCCCAACTAATACAGAGAGCAGGTTACTAATTGGGAACTAATTTAAACGGTTCTCAATAGATAGAAGAGGCGGCAGGGAAATGAGACTCACAGTTTGGTAGGTTGTTAGATCCATTATGCAGCCACCTTGCTCTGCTTAGTTCCTCTTCTCCCGGAGCACGGATGATCTAAGACAGAAGAAAACTACGAGCAATATAATAATAAGTACGATAAAAGTGAAGAACAGGCATTTTTCACCTAAAATGCTGGGTATTGGGCTTCGCTGTCTTCGTTTTCTTGACTCCGGGACGGGATGCCGTCTGTCCAGTGCTTGTTGCCCGATAGTTCCGTAATTGGTAGACGGTATGATGATTGCTGAACTGTTGGCTGAAACCACCGCATCCGTCTCACTTGACCCAACACTTTTAGGGCTTTCACTTCCATCGCTCACGTCGTATTCCGGACTCAGGTAAGCCTCGAGGTCCTCGTCCGGGATGGTCCATTTTTTTTGGGAAATTGTACTCCCTGAATGCGCTACGCACTGCATCATCGTCGTATTTTCCTCGCAGGGGCGCGAACATTGCGGATTATGGTTTGGCTTGGCTTAGAAATTGTGTGAATGGTTATAGCGGTAATTTAGGGATTCAGGACGAGGTTTGGAGCGGGGGAGTTCTGTATTTGAATCGATATTTGTCTTTTATATATTGCACCATTTTGGACAATTTCTATCTTCAACACAACTTCAGGTCGACCATCTGGATGCTAGTGGCAGCTACTCTAGACTGGCCACACTGCTGCGTAGGCATAAAATATAAGCGCCCAATTAGCGGGCGCAACCATCCTCTCACAGACGGCAACATGCGGGTTATTTTGTTTGATTCCCATTTCCAGGAAGTAATGGGATTGGAATATGTATTATAGTGATTCCTTGCATTAGTAAAATTACTGCATATTTCTAGTAAATATTTGGGAATTGGAAAGTCACAGCATACTTTACTTCAATGACCGTGTGTTTCAGTTCATATTTGAAACCGAGCTTCTGGACGCCTTGGTTTTTTTAATTGGGGGTGGGGGGGTGGAGGATGGTCCGCTATGTGAAGGCTGATGCCTCTGTGTAGGCGCCCAGAGAACAATAAGATCTGCTTAGAGCCTGGCCCGTTCTATTCTCGTAAAGTCACTAAACAATTTTGGGTTTTGTAGCTGAGATGTTGGGCTTTTGCAACGCCTACAATCCACGTGGTGTATAAAACGAAGCACAATAAAGATAGTGCCCATGCCCCACTAGTAAAATATCCCCATACCATGGCGTCAACATATAGATTTATTGTCACTTTCGGGTTTACTCTCCTCACACGGTGCAGACACCTGGACAAAAGAGGATTGTTGTTGTCAATGGATGTGGTCACTAATGCAGCCGAGCTCGCACCACCGGTTATTGCAGATGATCAGAAGATGAACACATAATGAGCCTCAGAATGAATTATTTCGGCTCAAGCAAAACCTAGAAAGGATAAAATGATATATTTGCTGAGTGCGGATGCAGGCATAAACGTCTGTTTCCGCAAGTCGATGCGGCGTCGTTCATAGACAAGGGGACCCCTGTCGGCTTCGCACGTGACCGCTGCGAAACTTGGTGACGTTGATTCGCCAGCCGCTTATAGCTTCCTCGATCTGGGGATTGCCGATCTACGACAACGATAACGACGCCCTCAAACCTCACCCGAAAACTGGTACGCAAAGGACCCCGACACCCCTGGCCGATCTGCCCATCACCTGCGCAAGCCAATTGACCCCACAAATCCAGACTCGAGTGGTCCAGCCCCGCTGCCAAACAATCCCCATCACGCAGTCACGCCTTCACGACCGCCCAAGATGCGAGGGACCCTCCGACTGCTCGCGAGCGTCAAGCCCGCGCGGTTCCTCGAGCCCGGCGCGCCCACCGGCCTGACGGGCCTCTTCGCCAACCCGTCCCCGCGGTCGACCCTCCTGTACCTGTACTCGAGCACCCTCGACCGGCTCAAGGCCGCCCCCGAGGCCTCCGTCTACCGCCAGTCTGTGGAGGCCGTCACAAAACATCGCCTGTCGCTCGTCGAGTCGGTGAAACCCGAGGGCTACGACGAGTGGCTGGCCAAGGCGAGGCAGATCCTCGAGAAGCACCCGGACCACTTCAAGGAGACGGCGCTCAGGACGGCGGACGGGTCGCTGGCCGCGGGCCTGGAGCGCGGTGGCAAGTTCTTTGTCATGCGGCAGACGAAGCCGGACATTGACATCCGGTACGAGGAGTGGGACGGCGAGAAGGACGAGGGCCCTGAGAACGAGGGCAGCAGGACCATTGAGGAGAGGCAGGACCAGCGGCTGATTTTCTCACGGGACCCCTTCGAGGGCGAGGGCGTCGAGTGGACGGACGAGCCCAGGCTGACGGTAGATCAGTATGTGTGGCCTGAAATAAGCGCCAACGTGCCGCCCTCGGCTTAAAGCAGTTGCTAATGCCAGCTTCTACAGGGTTGAGGAGCTCGAGAACAAGATCGGGGCTGGGCTTATTGAAGAGGTCATCCAGGTGGCCGAGGGAGAGCTGAAACTCATTGACACGATGGTGGAGTCCAAAGTGTGAGTATGTTGGGGACGCATTCGTGAGGTGCAGCTGCTAATGAATCATCGTACAGATGGGAGAGTCTCGAAGAGAAGCCAAAGGACGGACAATGGGTATACTTCGACCGCAAGGAGTAAGCGAAACCAACCTTGGAGAGGTGCCGACTCGAGGTAGACCGGAATACATGTAAATTAGCAGGGTAGGGTGTACAGATCTAGAGCCGCCACGACAAGCATATGGGGAACGGTCTAAGATTCACTCGGATGGGCGCTGCCCGAAGAACAGATGATTGCCATCCGACAGGGACGCATTATGCACAAGAAGCAGCACACCAAAAAGACCAAAGCAAGCACAAGGGAAAGCATGTTTGCAGTCGGTTGAGCCTCATCAGATGCAGGGCCAGTGTTGTGTTCATATCGACCAAAACGTATGATGACATTTGAACAATACGAATTGCCACAGGGACGAGCCTCGCGGACGGGAGAACTCAGACCGCATGGGTTGCTTCTCAGGGGTATGGCAACCATTGTTATACTGCCATAGGAATGAGAGACCCGCTCCTCTGATTTTGCCCCATGAGGTAGCCCGTGCGTATGAAGGGCGATTTACATGTGTAAATAAAGCAGCAGCCTCCAGTTGTTGCACGAATAGCCTGTTTTCAGCCATGATTATAGTGTATGTGGCCTAAGAAATAGTTCCCTTTCAATCAGTCCGTAGTGCGAGGGCCGCTAAGTGAGTTGGATGAGATGCCCATGCTGCCTGAGATTGACGGGACGGCTCATGAGCGTGGGGCAATTTCTCACCTACACCTTCGAGAACTTCATCTTTTCAACACAAACCCAAACCAACGACAGAAAGACCACAAACAAAAGCACGACACGACTCATTTCTAGAAGCCGAATCCACGCTTCTACTAATCAAAAGCATACTACATTTCAATCTAAAATTCCGGAACAAGGTGCGACCTGCCTGTCCCTCATCTCAGAGAAACGGCCGGCGGCTCGTCGAGCAATATTAGCGGTTTCTCGCAACTCAACATTCCCCCGTGAGGCCATGTCATCGCACAAGAGGAAACGTTCTTTATCCCATCACCAACCGAGAGACACCATCAACCCTCTCTCATACAGAGAGGGCACGATAAAACAGCTGCGCACAGCAGGCCTCACGGCGGACGATGTCCTGCCGTCCAACTACGTCCCAGACTTCCCCCACCGGCCGATCCGCCCGTCCCATCAAGAAAACCAGCCGGGCGACGGCGACGGCCACGAGGATGAGGCAGAACGCGACGGATCCGGCTCGGGCTCGTCGTCGCCCGAGGCTGGCGGGGACAGCACCAGGAAGGCGCGGCAGCGGCGGCTGTTCCGCGACGCCCAGGACACGCAGCTCGGGTTCCTGACCAACGTGATCGTGCGGGCGCTGGAGGAGGGCGACATCCCGCGGGCGAAGCGGGCCTTTGGGCTGGTGAGCCGGTCCGAGGTGCGCGGGCGGCCGGTCGACCTGCGCAAGAACGCGCTGTGGAGCCTGGGCGCGGAGATCCTGATGCGCGACGGGGAGGAGAGGTCGCGGAGCGTGCGGCCAGCGGAGGGCGAGGATGCGCCCCGCGTCAAGGCCGAAACCCCCGGGGGTGAGCACCCGGCGGGGGTGGCGGCCGCCGGGGGCACGCCGGAGAAGAAGAGGACGAGGCGGTGGGGATCCGCGGCCAACATGCCGCGGCTGCGCGCGTACCTCGAGTCGCTGGTGCGGCAGTACCCGTACAGCAGGCTGCACCCGGACAGCATCAGCGATCTCGACTTCCACCCGGTGCTCTTCGGCTGCGAGCTGTACGACGCGTGGGCCGAGCACCGGCTCGCGCTGGGGCGGCTGGCCGACGAGTCCGAGGCGTGGAGCGACGGCGACGGCGTGCCCGAGGTGGACATGGAGGACTACCTGTACGGAAACAACAACGACGGCGACGAGGGCGCGCGCGAGGGCGACGACGGCCGGGGGCAGGCCCTCTCCGGCAGGGAGCGGCGGCTGCGCCAGGCCAAGGCGGACCTGGCCCGGCGGGCGCTCTCGGCCGTGCGGGACGTGGCGGCGCGCATGGACGCGCTCATGGAGAACGCGCCGTACTCGCGCAGCGCGGAGCTGCTGCGGCTGCGCGGCATGGTCGCGCTGTACATGGGGGACCTGAGCGTGCCGCCGGCTCCGCGCACGGCGGCGGAGGAGGGCGAGGGCGGCCGGGTCAGGGCGCTGGAGCGGGAGAGGGCGAGGGCCTTGTTCGCGCGCATGGCCAAGAGCGGGGGCCAGCCTGATGCGTGTACGGAGAGGTGGCTGTTGCGGGAGGGGAATGCGAGCGATGATGACTATGGGGCGGATGATGACGACGAGGGCGACCATCAGGGCAGCCAGTGGGGGGCCCTGCCTATGTTTTCATCGATGCATATGCGGTAGAAGCCTGGTCCCTAGAACTCTCTACTTGCTCCCGGGCACATTGCATAGCATGAGCTAAGTCTCTATTTTGATCATGGCTCTCTCTGCCGTCCTTCCAAATCTGCCGCCTCCCAAGGCATGCGTAGCCCCATTTTTCAATCATCTCATCGCCTCAGTATAGCCAGTCACCCAGGGGTTTCCGAAGTCTTGTGGCACACGTTGTCGCTAGTGCTATGGATCATCACCTCTCACATGACCGCCTCAGGCTGCGCAGAAAAGGTGCTCGCCCGTCCCCCGCCGAGCCCGCTGCTCACGGCGGCCGTGCCTTGCCTGCTCGGGACCTCGGATGGAACATGCGAGTTCTGCCGGCTCGAGGAGTGTCTACCTCCCTTGGGCCAGCGCTGCAGGATGATGACGGTATTTTGACTGCCCGCCACGACGCACCAATCGCCTGCCGCAGACCATGCCACCTGCCGGCCCAGGAACCGTGGTCCACCAAACTTTTCAACCTTGTGCGGCCGTATCAGTTTGAAAGGGTTGCTGGTGTCGTACTTGGCCTGCCAGGACTCGACCGTCTCGGGCGTCTGCTCCTCCAGCAGATAGCCCTCGACGTCGAAGGGGTCGCGGTGGCCGACCGGCCTCATCGTGTACGCAGCTGCGTAGACTGGGTCGACCGGGACTTCCGAGACGGCTTTTTTCATCTTGTGGTGATTTGGTTGCAGCCAGACGGGCCGCTTGACCCTGACGGCGGGGTCGCGAGTCGGGTCGCGGATCTTGTTGATGTAGCTTTGGTATCCGGTCAGACGAGCCATGTCCCACATCAGGATCTCGCTCTTGGTGTTACAAAAGGCGAGAATGGGGTGCTGCCCGTGGACATGATGCAGACTGAAGCGTAGGAAGAATTGTGGTCCGCAGTGTGGCGTCTCGAATTGTAACAGCCGTACCCACAAGCTCGGACACGAGGGAGAGCTGGTCGTGGCAAAGGCCGACCGGGTCGTCCTGCTCTGGTCATATGCTGTAGGAGCCGTGGATGGAGGTGGCGGGGGGTCATCGGAGCTGAATCCCTCAATTTTCCACAGGACAATCTTGTCTTCGTGGCACGCCCGGGAGAGTATGAGGTCACCATAGAATGCGACACTGAGGCATCGGTGTTGGCAAACAGATCAACCAGGCATACTTGCAGGTTGAGCACTCACCAGTCAATCAGCCCAAAATGGACATCCGAGGTGGAGAAGTGAGGGTAGTGAACAACTATTGGCGTATCGACATGCTGTTCTGGGAGGTCGGGAATCGTCCACTCCATCAGAAGTCAGTTTGCGTGTCTCCGCGAGGAGTCCGGAGACCTGATATGGGGGAAGACGAACAAGGTTGACGACTTGGTCATGTCCAGCCGACAGCATATAGCGTCCAGTATTATGAAAGGCCTATAGATATGGTCAGCCCCGTTTTGATCATTGGCTAAAATCGGGTCACGCACTGTGGTCAGGAGACTCCATGAGTGTCCTTCACCACCCAGAAGACATAGGCATGGCTGCTTGGCGTGGGCGGGATTCAGACTCCATATCCTGACTGTTGTGTCGTCCGAAGCAGATGCTATAATGTGAGGATCCTGAGGGGAAGTGGCGAGGTCATTAATTTCCTAACGCGAAGGAATCAATAAAAGTCCAACCCGCAAAGCTCACGATTTCAACGTACACCGCCATGACCGACAAGTGTCTACTTGCCCGGTTAGCCATTTCGCAAGCCATTATTTGGTCATTCTCCCCGGAATATGGCGCTTACTGTGAATATCTTGCCCTCTTTGATGTCGTAAACCTTGACTTTGGCATCTGACCCAGCGACACAAAGCATAGGCTTCTCGGTCTCGATATCTTTGGACCAGCAGCACGAGCAGTTGGTTGCTTCCTCCTTTTCTCAAATTAGCCTCGCATTCAGACGGGAGGGATGTTACCGTCAGGAGCAACTTACATCATCGTCTCTTATGATTCTGATGACTTCGCAAGGGTTCACGTTGGGATCAGTCTGAGAAAGCCGGCAAACAAGAACCTATCAAGAATGCCTGTGAGTAGTGTCCCCTATCACGTTCTGCGCCATAACGAGCAGACGCAGGCGCGACTACGGCCGCGGAGGAGGTAGCTGACGCACATGCTTCTTGCTCACAGCCGCAAACACGGGGTCTGCACCGTCAGGATCGTAGGGGTAGAACTTGACGTCAAAAAACTCTATAAGAAAGCAGTGAGCATGCAAGGGACACGACCGGGCGGGGTTTACTATTAGTATACTACGCACCGGTGTCCTTATCATCGCGTTCATCTTCCGTCTTGCTCTTGGTTTTGAGATGCCTGTAGTCGTCCTGCACGGGAGCAGACGGGCGTCTCAGCGCTACTCTATACCGAGACTCTAGTCTCTCACACGCGATTCGGGGCGTTGACAAACCTCGAAGCCGAATGATGAGCGCAGCCTGGGCAAGTCCCATTCCGGGGGCTCGTGCAGGCTGGCGGCGGCGGCGGCCATTCTCGCGTGGCACGCGAACAGCGCGAACCGCGCCGGAGTGGGCGAGTGCTGTCCCTGTTGTTGAGTGACTGGCCGGCTTTGATCGAGCTACTGGCCCGAGCAATTCACCGACGATGATCTCGTGATGCTCAGATTGCCGCGTCGCGCAACCCGAAGCTTGGACTAACCCTGGCGGTGCAGCCGCTGCAAGACGGCAGGGTTTTTTACGATATTAGTACTTGCTTTTTCAGTTAATTGGGTACCGTCAGGAGGAGGGGTGTCTTTGCACATGGGCTGGCAGGCAGAGGCTAGCGTAGCAGTGTACTGTGTAGGGCAGATGGAGGCCCAGGTTCGAGCTCGGGCCTTGCTAAAGTGGCCCCTGTACGGAGTACCTATGCTGTGGGTCGGATGATGGTCGACCTTGCCGAGACCACCACCGTTCAGGGCTTATTTATTATTAGCGAAAGCGGAAGCCGCCGCAAGGTGACCCTACTGCAGAGGCCCCCAGTCTCGCCAATCCGGCCTGCTCAAAGTTTAAGGCTAGCCTGCCCTGCTTGTCTGCTTTTACGGGTGTTTTGGTGCCAAGGCGTACTGCAGTGCCGGGATTTTTAAAGATTATGCCACAGGGAAAAAAGGACGGTTTGAAATTTATCGAAACCAGATCTGCCTTTTGACAAGTCACAAAGTGCATTGGAAAATCCCCACAGCTGATCCTGCCAGGCAGTGGTGCTGTGTTACTATGCAATCACAGCGTCCCAACACTAACCTGATGGGGAAGGCAAGTAAACAATCCTATCAGTACAGTTGGGCTGCTCGATACTTCCCGATACAATCACCTCGTGTTTGTATACAGCCCCTGCTTATAGTCACCACACACGATACGGAGCAAGCACAGCACGGCCAGTCGCCCGGGAGCACATCCTCCATGACCAGGCACGGTGTCATGGGCGACCAGGGTGTTTCCAACTTGCACCCCCCCTCCCCCTTTCACTCTCACCCAACACAATGCCACCATCGTCACATATGACACGTCTACGCGATCGTGCTCGCACCTCGGGCTTCTTGGAATCACCGAGTCCTTCCGACAGGGCCATCTGCTCGCCATGGTCTTGCCGTTGTCAAGGAGAGCAACCGAAAACATCGCCTCGGCTCGACTAGTCTGTCACCTTGACATACTTGGTACATCACGTAATACACTATACCTGGCGGGACCCCTGGGAAACCGACGGCGACCTCTGCCACACCCTCGGTCAGCTTGGCGCCGATCCGGCTGGGGCTACACGGGCGATTGTATTATTATTATTATTGTTATTACATGTCTTGCTCGCAGCGCTGCTATATACATGATGATCACACCAGACCTTTATAGGGTTTAGGAGGTAACCTATTGTTATGGCCGCATCGGGCTGAGGGCTGAGGTGGGTCTGGCTGCCCGACTGGTGCCTTTATATGGCGAGTTCCGTCCCCAGTTTCACGTGGTGGGATGGAGAACGGAGCATACCGTGGGCTGCCCGTGGGTGCTGGCCGGACTCGGTCCACCTGCTGTCTGTGACAAGCGAAGTGATGCCCCCCCCCCGGTAAATTAGCCGTTTCCGCACGTGCCACCAAAATTTGGCTGGGCGGCTAGGAAACTCATAATTCTCGCCTGGACAACCACATCAACGTAAATAACATCGCCTACGCCCTTGACTAAGGGGGTTACGATGGCTGGCCACCGCCTATCAAGCGTGGAGTTGCAGCGGTTAGAGTTTTATTTGCGCTCTAAGCCGTCACCACTAAACAAGTGGCTATAGGCGGAATTCCGGTGCGGTAGGGCTACTATCTAGCAGTACCAGAAGAGAGTTGCTACCACCAGAACCGTTGCCTTGAGCGTAAATAGTATCAAGTTGGAGTAATGGGCTGTAGAGGTTAGTCATCTGCCTTTACCCGGATAAAGCTATGGAGCTTAACTAACCTATAGATTATATGGGATAGGAGTTAAAAGATCTTTTGCTTGATAAGCTAGACCTATACCTTAATGAAATGTAGTATTTCCTAGTTGAGCACTTCCAAATCAATATTTCCATAAGGATAATATTGCAAGCGCTTGTAGACTGCAACTAGTCTAATAAATAAGTATACATACTAGCCCGGTAGTATAACGAGGATCTTTATGGGTACCATCTCTGGTGGGTAAATAAGCCGCCCCATATAGTTGATATGTTTATTTACTACAATGAGTTGGGTCTTAATAAGTGTGATAGCGTAAGGAGGACAGGTTAGGCACTAGTTGGGTATACTCCACGGGTGGAAAGTCTTCTTAAGCGAGGCGCTTGCTGCTATATCCTCCCGGCGATTACGGTTGACGGCTTACTTGCTGTTATGGTATATAAGGGTTATATAACGAAAGAGTTTTTCCTTGATTGGTTGCTGGGAAGTATATTGCTGAAGATGAACCTATACCTAGGATTAAGGTTAATTCTCGTGATAGATAATGCTTCCTAGCATTATAATAAGAGAATCTGGGAGGCAGTTAGCTAGAGAGGCGTGAAACTATGTTATCTACCCCCATACTCACCTGATTTCAACCCCATTAAGGCGTATTTCGGTAATCTAAAGCGCTATTTGCATCATTAGTACCAGTATAAGGTGTCTAACTATGATTTAGACCAGCAATTTGCGCAATTCTTGTATTCTTATGCCTGGGAGGTCGGGACAAGGGTATGAGCGATTCAGGGACATTTCCGTTACGCGTGAGTACCAATAGAAAGAGCAGAACGAGGCACATATGATGGTACTAGTTAGAAGTTGTAATGATAAAAATTAAGGGAGTTCTCATTGAGTGTTGTGGCGTGGGTTGAGCAGTGTTTTTTGCAAGTTAACTAGTTGGGTTGGTAGCTAGGGGTTAATGCAGATGAATTAGTGCCTTCCTATAGGCAAATACACCTAATTGATTTGGTGCCCTGTGCAGGGCATTAAATTACCTAAATCTACTATGTTTGCTTGAAATAAATAACTTTCCTCCTTCAGACTGCTTCCTGTTGCTAATTACGTCTTCTTATGTGCCTAATCACCACTTTCCTTACTTAGGAAGTGCCCTGGGGACTCATTAAACGACTCCTCCGCCTCAGCAGATTATGGCGGCTATGATGGCGGGCTTCTGACCCTCTGGTTAAGTATTTGACCTACTTGCAAGGCCCAGCGTTAGACGAAGCTAATCAGTCAGTCAGGTAACCCTCACGGGCTTCATGGGTTACATACTATTGATATCTGCCTGGTGGTCAACTTGTTGACTGTCTGACGGCCCCTGCTGGGGCAGCAAGTCCTCGTCATCATCGTCACTATTGAAGAAACTGGTGAAGTCCTTCTTCCCCTTTAGGTATGGCTTGACGAGCGTTCTGACTAGCGAGATGGCCTGCAGGCCCTGGTCGTTAAACCATGTATCCTCCTTCCCGTGGAGCCCACGAAGGTTAAGTCCTTGCTGCTTTATTACCTTCGGAAGTTGTTTAAGCTGCTCTCTCTCTAATGGGTGCTTAAAGTGCTTCTGAAGCGCTTCCACGATAAACTCTTGATACAGCACTTTCTCGTCCCCATCTACCCGTGGTGGCGACGACGATAGTATCACTGGCAGCTTCCGCCGCCATACTGGGCTCCCTGGTGCCATCATCGTCGCTACCGTTGGTAGAGCTGGGAGCCCGTTAAACCCGTGAGAAGAAGCAGGCGGTGGCAATGGCGGCGGCCCCATTGAGGCTGCCTGGCTATACCCAACCCCAGGCAAGTTAATGTTAAACGATGGGTTAACGACAACGTTAACACCGCTTTCCCTCTGCTTCTACTTCTTTTGCTTCTTCCTAGGCGGGATAAGGCTGACTCTATTGTCGGTAGACTCCTTGTTGTTAACTTTAGCCTGAGCTTTCCAGCGGTTGAAGAGAACTTCTGGTGGCCCCCTTAGAGCGGCTTCGCCCCTGGCAATTGCTTCGGCCCATTTAGATAAGTCCCTATCAGATAAACTTATGTGCATATTATCCTTCTTCACGAAACACCACTGCTGCAAGGCGTTGCCCTTGTTACGGTGGCGATGATTAGCCTTGCAATGTGCCCTGTGGTGATACAACCAGATATCCATCAGTTGCTTGTGGGTTGCCCATACTGGGTCTGCTTCCTCCCCTATCTCGGCGAGCATTCAAGCGGTAACTGACCCATTCCGAGGTTCCCTAGGCATTGGGCTACCGCCTGCGGAAGCGATGCTTCCCACCCGCCTGACTGCTGGCAGACCATCCTCAGGGGCAGCCACTGGCCGGCCAATTGGGGATGGCATGAATACATCAATTGGTCGGCCCGCTGGGCAACGCCCCGTGCCCCGTGATGTGGGCGTTTGCAACGCTAGTGGCAGCAAGGTAACCCTATAGGTATGGGTAAACCTAAGAAAGAATGGTCCCTTAACCTCAGAGAGCGTGTCTATAAGATTCTCATAGTCAAGTACTCCAATTACCCCATCTTAACCCTTTCTATACGTTTTTAATTAATATACATTAGACTTCTAACCTGCGACCCGACCAGCCTCAATAAATACCCCCCTCAGATCAATCACAACGCCTGGGTTATCCTCAAAGCTAGCCTCAACCCAGTCTAACGTTAACGCCTCGTATTCACCCATAATCCTCACGATCTCTAGGCCCTGGTATTCATCATCAAGTTATATAGAGCGGTATTCAGCTCGTAGAGTGCGAGAACTAGTCTTCTAACCAGTAATCTCAATAGTCGAAATCAGAAGCACTTTGCCCAGGGGCGCCTACCATAGGCAACTTCCGAGCAGCTCAATATCATCGCCAGCATTATCTAACGGGAATTCCTCGTCAGGGGCGGAATCCTCGGCTTCAGCAGCTTATAGTTGGTCCTCCTCTTCCCCCTCACGAGATATATCATCATTAACTTCAGCAGTATTCTCTCGCGCCCTCTAAGCCGCACATTCTGCCGCAGTTGACTTATCTCGGCTGGTCTTCGAGGCTGCCCGTGAGCGCTTCCAAGCAGTCTACTGGGCTTCAGTTGCTTTAGCCGTTGGCTTCCGGGCACGTGCCTGCTTAGGTGGCATGGCGTTATCGTCGGCAAACCGTACAATTCGGCTTCTGGAGCGGGTTTTATGTGGTGAGCGTTGGGTAGGCCGGGCTTGCCAGGCCAGTCAGAACACGTTGTCTGCAGGGTTGGCTGGGCTAACGTTACCTTGTGCCAGGGCAAGCAGGTTATAGGCACCTTCACGAGATGGGCTGGAGTTCACCATACAGTATGGCATCACTATTACCCGTTTGGGTAATCAGTACGTTCTGCTGGCGACGACAACGACAACGATTTGGTTGTCCAGACGAGAATTGTGAGTTTCCTGACCGCCCAGCCAAATTTTGGTGGCACGTGCGGAAACGGCTAATTACCGGGGGGGGGCATCACTTCGCTTGTCACAGACAGTGGGCCGGGTGAGGTGCTGCACATGCGAGTGTCTTGCAGTACCTGGTTAGGCAAGGCTTATTTTGCGAGCCTCAGGGCCAAGCGCAGAGCATCACCGGAGGTGCTGCTATCCAGACTGTTCTGATACAACAGTGCAACGGCTGAGCGACAGTCACGTGAGAGTTACCAGCCGTTTTGCTTTGGCTCTGCAGATCTTCCGCCCTAAACGTCGTCATCTATATGTAAAAAATGCCACAAGGACGGATGGCTTGACAGCTGCACGCTACAAGCCGACCGAAGCCGGGGCACCTGCCAGACCAGGGACCGAGCGGTGGACGCGCAACTCCTACGAAACCATCACTCCTTGTTCTTGCAAGCAGATAAGCGAGCTCGCTGACAGGCGTTGCGATCTGTGCCATCGACAACGGATCGTTGCTAGCTTACATAGTTGTCAAATCTCAGATCCCAAAGGGGGCTGCGGCAGTCTGTGGCTTGAGGTCGACCTCAAGGGGCCGGGCAGGGTTTTCTGGGCGTCGAACGAATGACTGGTCTCCGATGCGCAGCTCCTCTTTCCTCCTCGACCATCTGGCATGCTACCCTGCCAACCTGCCCAGGTGATATATCACTGCCCTGACGTACAACCTTGGGCGAGGCTGATGGCTGTTGAGCCGGGCACCATCCACCTCCGCCACAATCACGATATTCTCTAGGCTTGCAACCTCACCCTATGTCGCCGTACATGGGTGTGTGTTCCCTCGGACGTATTTGGAGCATGAATCTGGTTTCGGCCTCAGGGGCCCTACTCGTCGGGGGTCGCATGCGTGATGACGGAGCAGCCTATTTCCGACCACACACCTAGGCATCGCGTAGGGAGCACTTGCACTGAGCATCAAAAAGGTTGCCCTGAAGCTGAATGCGGCTGACGAGGCTTGGGTGACTCCGACTTGACGTGGCTTGACGCGGCCGACGAGCGGAGCGGACGACAATGACTGATGAAACTTTACAGCACTACACCAACCAAGCATTACTCCATACATAGTGTCTCTCGTGCCCGGGAGTGACCTAGTGTGAGCGGCCGACAATCCCGGCCGTCGATCATCGGCACATACCGCTCTCTATCCTTGTTCCTCGGGCCTTGACTACGGCCTCGTCCCCATTTCCAATGGATGTGCGCTGCCAAGCTGCCCAAGAAGGCTATTGTATCAGCGCCGTTCGTTCCATCCGACGGACTTTTCCCCTGTCAGCCTTTCGCAAGCTCTTCCTCTCCAAGTGTAGTCGGAGATGCTCACATTTTCTGTCAGCCAAAGCACCGGCTCGGGAGTCTCTTAGATTACGAGAATCGCAAGATGGAATTGTCTCGAAGCAACAGTCGACTGTCTACACTATGCACCAACCGCGTTATTTTGGTTGAGCTATCGGGCGTACCCACTATTGTGTAGCCAGGCTGCCAGGCCTGAATTCTCCGTCCGCCATTGACAGGGAGGTACCTACAAAATGGCCCGATGCTGTGGCTCACGACCTGGCTCCCGCCACAAAGGATACTAAGTACCTTCAAGTTCTGTGCAACGAATGCCGCGCGGGATACCCGGCGAGGCTCGCTACTGGGCCTGGTGGCGCTTGGTTCCACATCCGGCCCAGAAAAGCTACCATGAGTTACACTTCGAAGCGCATACGAGAGCCCATGTTCACCTGGAACAGAAGAGCATGCCCCTGGCGACGGGCGCCGGGACTCGGTTCAAGTTGTCATCGAATTATAAAGTTGAGGCGAACGTTGAGGTGCTCTGGTCCGCATCTTTTCCGGAAGTTGCTGCCAGGCCTGTCGCGGACGAGACGAATGGAGGAGTCGGCTGCCCATCACCCTGCCCAGCCAGCCAGTCTGCCAGCCTGCCAGCCTGCCACTTCAGCACGGCCGTGCTGTCTTCAAGAAGCATACACACGGCCCTGACAAAGCCCGTCATCGATGATGCATGCCCACCTATGCCTGTCCCTCCAAAGCTGAAGGGGGCAGCTGCCGTGGTCACTGGCGTGGTATCAAGGAGATTAGTGATTAGTGTACACTAACAATCACACCCCAGCCCCGCGGTACGCACGTAACCAGAGGGCCGGGATCCGTCTGGCACCTGGCTCCGTCTGGGAGGAGACAAGCCAGGGGGCTCTGGGCCACCTGCACGGGAGCTTGTCTCCACGCCCAGAAACTGCTGGGTGGCTTCCCGGACTCGCGGTGCAATTATCGACCCTCCTCCATATTCTGGAGAAGGTCCCCTGTCACCTCATCAACAACAGGGTCCGGGGCCCAGACCACAATGCAAGCAATATCGGCGCTGAGGGACCATTCCAAGTTATGTCACGGAAATGCTTCCTGAGACATATAAACCGCATGAGATGTTGGCCAGCCGGTTGGCCAGCTCGCCCTACCATCTCTTCAAGCATCTTCCCTGAACCAGAAGGACTAGGATCTCCTCCTCCCGTCTTGATTCGACCTATGCGCAGACACAGCACAGCCTGCTTGATACTCGGAGACAAATATCAACCCCTCGTTCCTCCCTGCGTGCTCTGGTCTATCCCCGCTGCCTGTCAGCTTGTCTATACGAAAGCGATTGTGTATCTGACCGGGCCGCCAACCACAAGGCACACACCCTGTCTTCAAAACAGCACAGCCTTTGTTGACTCGAATACTCACCATTGTGCTGCTCAATCTTCTGTCAACCGCACTGATTGTTTGGTCCGGCTTCTGTGTAGCTCCGGCCTGGAGCGATAGACGTACGGTACCACGGCCTTGTCGACTGTGTCTCGTGTCAGCATTTCCCAAACCTGAGTCCCGACGCAGCCAAATAACCTTTCAGACTGCCGTCCCCAGACCCCGCCCAAGGCCCCTGGGCTTACCAGAGCCAGTGAAGTTTGGCGTGCTCCCCGACAGCATCTGTGTCCTAGAAGAGCTCGGTTAGCGAGCAGTGGCAGATCGCTGCGCCGTTGCGTGACGAGCACAAGACATAACACACAAGCCACCTCCAGTGTGTCACCGACGCCAGCCTTCAGCCCAGGTACCGCTCGACTATTGCACGTCTTGGTCCATTCCCACTGCAACGGTTGCGTCGCATTCTCCTGGGATCATCCAGGCTTGCAGGACCCTCGACTAGACTAGAGCGCGCGTACGTCAACTGCCGCGTTTTTGGGAGCTGGTTCATCAACAAAGCTCTCATCTCATCCCATGTTGCCTCGAAATTAGGGGTATGGAGACAGCATAATAGTCTAGCTCAAAAAAGACGGAAGCAGCTACCGCTCACGGTAGGCCCAATTATTAGTCTCGATGGAGCATACTTTCATGACCATTCACAGTAAGCTCACCGGAGATTATTGCCGTCAGTTGTCGGGGCCGTGTCATCCATGCGACGAGCATCGCCCTTATGGAACATGGAGAGTGTCTGCAGCTCGTACTGACGTTTCCAACACTAGACCTCACCCCCGATTGCAATATTCTCTTTGCCTCGGAGTCCATCACCGACATACTGGGCTGGCGACCACAGGAAGTTCGTGGGAGATCAGTCTTCAGCTACTTCCACCCTGACGAAGTCCCATTTGCGAGATCAGTCCACAGCCGGGGCGTTCTGCTCGACAAGGCTGCAAGTCTTCACTATGCTAGGCTGGTAACGAGGGACGGCCGGTGGGCGAGCTGTGAATGCTGCTTCACGGTTGTCCATGATGTGCTGGTAGCTTGCACCAGCATATACCGTCAGGACCAGAAGAGCGAAAGTATGCCTCTCCACCGGCGCAAGGTCCTGTCCGTAACTAGACTGACAAGGCTTTACAGGGCGAGCAATCGAAGGTGCCCAAATCCGGAGGATCTTTTCCTCTTCCCCCCGGGACCCCCGCTACCATATGCTGGAGCACCTGTCGCCCAAGTTCAAGATGCCGCCCGTGGAGCGTGAGCCCCGGGCGGCACTCATGCTTAACCGCTTCACCAGAAACTTGTCAATCATGTTCGCCACCAATGCAGTAGCATCTGTCCTCGGGCTGGCCCCTGAACACATCAAGGATAAGAGCTTCTACCGATGCATTCAAGAGAGGTGCCTGCCGGATGCAGTGAAATGCCTGGAAAGTGCAAAGGCTAACGACTCCATCGCCTATTTGCGTTTCTGGTCTCGTGACCCCAGACAAGCAGAAGATTTCGAAAACGACCTGATTAATGGTGTTGACGAAGATCACTCAATGGGCGACGAGGATCATCACAGCAGCACCAGTGACTCCGAGGATGGTGGTGCTGAGTTGGATGGTCACATGTCCTTGGATGAAGCTGACAACGCGGCCGACGGAGGCATCAAACAGGAGGAACAGGAGGAGTCCATGGGGTCCGTACCGCCGGCCAGCAGCAGCTCAGGACATGATCCGGCTGCCGCTGGTAGTTCACGGTCTGATAATCCCCACCGAGCGCGGCGCAGCCAACGAGCTGCAGCCAGCAACGCGGTCCAGGGCCAGCGGGCCGGGCAAAGGCAGAGACAACCAGACCATCGCCAGCCGCTGCCCTCAGTCGAGCTTGAAGCCGTCGTCTCTTGCACCTCCGACGGTCTTGTCGTTGTCCTGAGAAGGGCCCGACCGGCAATCCCGCCGGCCCACCCGCCACTTGCCCTGCCGTGGGACTTTGAAAATGGGCTCTTTGCTGCGCCGTGGGCACCCCACCCGATGCGACCGTACATACCACCGGAGAGGCTCTACACCTTCCGTCCACCCTTGATGCCACAATTCATGCCCCTCCACGACCATGTCAGGGACGCAGGAGGACCGCCCAACGAGCAGTTGATGCACTCCATCCGCGAAGTGGGTGTCTTTGCCTGGGGCTTGTGCGGCATCAACGGCAACCTGTATGCCTTCGCCCACGGGCGGCCCATGGGTGAGGCGGTACCACCCGACGGGCTCCCTGTCTGGGACCCGGCCGCAACCAGCTCGCCGTACCAGCCGCCAGAGAACCAAGCGGCTGCGAAGTGGGCGGCCATGGTGGCCCAGCAGAGCCCCTTCGGATCCCCTCCGGTCAGCCCGGACACGCAGCGGCAGCGGCAGCAGCAGCAGATGCAGATGCACAGCCCGGCGCATCACAGCCACGCGTCGGGGTCCGGCAGGAGCGAGCCGCAGTCGAGATCCTCTGACCCGTACCCGCTTTCTTCTGGGCCGTCGGCTAGCTATACGCCGCAGGCCTCCAGTCAGGAGCAGTCGCCCAATGCTGGCACCGAGCACTGAGGAGCGTGGTGCTGCATTCAGACCTGGACGATTATCAACCAGCACTGGTGTGTCTCACCTGCGGGCAGTGCCCACGGCTCTTCAGTGTCACAGAAATGAAGCCTCCTGCGGTTGCTCTGACCCGGGCATGATCCTGGCCATACGAAACATGTCCCCCTGGGGTTAACCAGGCGGGCAGGGCAGGGCTTCCTGCACCGAACCTGGGAGGAAGGCATAATGGTTTGCTTTTGGGTTTTCTATTTTTGTTCCCCGTTTCCTTTTCCTTTTCTGGACCACGGCTGGTACGTGGGATGAGGTGAGTACAAACATGAGTTGGACCGCCTAGCACGTGTCATTGGTTATGACGAGGGTGAAGGACTTTGAACAAGCATACATGATGTCGCCTTATTAGAGGCTGACCGGCCGGGAGTAATGGAGACGTCTGAGGGACACGACACGTCTTGGGAGCACTGCTGAGCTTTGATTGTAACTCTGAGATACCACACGAGTGTATGCTTGATTTGAGGCTTTATTCAAAACGTTGGTTCGGAGGCTTTCTGCGGACGACTGTGTTTATTTAGGAGGCTTCAATAGGTATGTTGAGTTAGCCTACACTGGTGACTGTGAAGGGGAAAAAAAAATAGGTGTTGTCTTGTCGAAAATGAGGGATGTAAAAAATGAAGACAGAGGAAGAGACAGGATGAGCAAGTCCAGAAGTAGAATGGGTCAGTCAGGCTTATGGGGACATGCCGATACTGATGCAAGATGCCGGAAACCTATAAATGGCAGCATTGTATCCACAAAATCGCTGTGGCTCATAGACCTATAGCTTGAGGTGTTACCGCTTGCAAGAAGCCCACGATTCAGAAATCCCCCAATTTTTCTCTAGACTTCATGACAGTGAGTTCATTCCAAATAGCTGCATAATAATGGATAGACCTTGGTCTACAAGTACGGCTTATTGTTGAATGCCCAACCGCAGGGAAGCAAGGGCGGCGACCCATGCACGACGACTAAGGTACGTACCCGGCCACACTCACGTTCCGATTGGCAGGCATGGCTGATCAGGGGTGCCTAGCTATGGTAGCTGGGCTGCATAACCCCAGAGCTTCAGGACAACTACGTGTAATAGCAGAGAGCTGTCCATTTGTCGCAGCCCTCGTCAACCTCGAACAATTACAGGACCAGCCCACCCTGACCTACACGTAGACATACATTTCTCAACCGCCGCCTTCCTCGCATCAACGCATAGAGCAGGGGATACAACAACAACCTTTTGGCCAGAAAGAGCCAACCTCTGAATCTGGACGGGCATTAAGAGTGCACACACGCAAACCCTCGCACACAAGACAAATGGCTTCCGCAAGCCGGAGAGACAACTACCAACAACCGTCCCTCGAGGACGATGACATGATAGATCCAGATGACGGTGAGCGCCCGCGCAGCCCAGATTTCTCCCTGGGGGCAGCCTTTTCCTACCAGTGTGCCCCGGCTAACCTCGACCTCCGCGCTCGCCCCCCGCAGCCGACCTCAACGACTTTGACGACCCCCTCCAGCCCTCCTCCTCCCGCGCCCCGCTGACAGGCAACATCGGAACCTCCTCATCATCACACCAGGGCGGCGGCGGCGGCGGCAGCAGCAGCAGCATCAGCCAGGACTACCTGACGTCCCGCATAGGCGGCGAGGACCGCCGCGCCGCCTCCTCCACCATCGACGAGTCCGTCTGGGACACGCTGCGCCGCGACCTCGTCGCCGTCTGGAGCAAGATGCGCGAGGTCCTCTGGCCGCGCTACCTCCTAGGCGGGACCATGTTCGAGTCGGCCGAGGGCCTGCGCGGCGCCTACGCCAACTTGAGGGGGGCCGGGATATCCGGCGCGCGCGACGAGATCGCCGGCCTGGCCGGCCGCGTCATGGACCCCGAGGCCCTCCTGCAGAACAACATGACCCCCGGCCTCCGCGACTGGGACCTCTGGGGCCCGCTCATCTTCTGCCTGCTGCTGAGCATGCTGCTCAGCTTCAACGCGGGCGCGGACCAGCGCGACGAGGTGTTTAGCGGCGTCTTTGCCATGGTGTGGGTCGGCGAGGCGGTCGTCACGCTGCAGATCAAGCTGCTGGGTGGCAACATGTGAGTTGTGTTTTTTTTGTCCCCCCCCCTCCCCCGCTGTGAGTGCGGCGTGCGCTGGGTTTCTGTCTTTGCTGACTGTCGGGTATAAAAGCTCGTTCGCACAGAGCGTCTGCATCATCGGGTACACGCTGTTCCCGATCGTCATCGCCGCCCTCCTGTCTGCGCTGCACCTGCCGCAGGTGCCCCGGATCCCAGTCTACCTGGTGCTCGTCGCGTGGTCGATGGCCGCCGGCGTCAGCATCCTCGGCGGCAGCGGCGTCGTGAAGAACCGGGTCGGCCTCGCGGTATATCCCCTGTTCGTCTTCTACCTGGGCCTCGGGTGTCTATGCTTCATCAGCTAGATGGGAGAGATGTTGGCTGCAGGCGGCAGGGTGGGGACGAGCCTGGCGGGGTGGGAAGATCAAACGCGGTTTCCACGGTTCATTGCATTGAAGCTGGCGCAGGCAGGATGAACGGGCTTCTTTTCTGGTTGTCCAAGTTACGAGTGTACTTCTAGATATCCAGGTATGACGGAAATGCTGCAGAAAGCACGTCTTCGACGCTTGTATTGTTCTTGGACTCAGGTTGGTGTGTTTTGACATGTGATGTTTCCCTCGGGGCCGCAGGGAGAGTGAAATGTTCTCTCTTGTGAGTGGAGGCTGTTGTCTCCCTCCTTCCAGTCTATTCTGTCGTTCTATTGTCCATCAAACATGCATTGTACATATATCCACATGTGATATCTATGCCCTCCCCGAACGCCGGCTAGTGGTTTTTATGTGCCTTTCCCCCGGTCTAGATGCCAGCCGCCGTTCCGTACTCATACAACCAACTCTTCAAATGCTTCATGGACTTCCTTGTCAGGTGCTCTGGGTATTAATCCCCTCGACAAGAAATATTCGCCAGACAAAAGAATACCTGCAACCACGGGATCAAACCGCTGTTTCTGATTGTTGGATGGGCATCCAGACGTTGAGTTTGCGCAGGATGATTTGGTACAGGAACAGCATGCACCCGCTCTGGACGCTGGTCCACAAAAACCGAGGGCCGACGCCCCTGAACCAACCTCCGATGCCCTCGGTCTTATATATCATCCTCAGCCCCACGAACACGGACGACGTGTCGAGCGGTGCGACGCCGGGCTTGGGCCTGTGCGTCGACGGCGACGAGGTGGAGATGAGCCGCTTCGTGGCCTCATTTACCCTCCTCCCCTCGCCCACGTGCGACATGTGAGGATCCACCACTGGGGAGGGGCCACCACCGCCCTGCGTCGCCCTGCCCGCCTGCGCGGCGGCGCCCTGGCCCGGATGCACCTGCGTCTGCAGCCGCGTCTTGACCACGTCGAGCGGGCAGGTCATGGCGCCCGCGAGGCCGCCCGCGGAGGCGCCGGTCAGGAACTCGAGCGGCGTCCCGATCTCCCTGCTGCCCTTCCACTGCTGCGCCCACGTCTTGAACTGCTCCCAGAACATGAACTGCAGCGCCGAGAAGGGCAGGTCCCGGTACAGCGTCGCCGAGTAGCCGTAGAAGAGCGCGGAGAATCCCTCGGTGCGCACGATCGTCCTTGCCGCGTCGATGGTGCCGCGGTAGTTGTACCCCGAGTTGAAGTGCGGGTTCTGGTATCGTCCCTGGAGCTGTAACCTGGTCTTGAGGACTTCGGATGGCACGTAGACGACTGACGCGGCGAGGTCGCCGAGGAAGCCTACGCAAAAGGGGGAAATGATGTCAGAGCAGCTATCCCAGGAACTCCCTTCGGTCGGGGCAGAGGATGGCACGTACCACCCGTGAGATATGCAACGTGTGGCTGGATGCCGTAGTCGAGCAAGTGACGTTTTGAAAACTCGTAGGTGCCGAAGAACAACACCGTGCCAGGGAAGGATCCCAAGAGCGCCGGGAACCAGCCGCCATAAAGCCCCCTTCTTATTCCTTCCTGCCGGAAAATTGTGTAGTAGGTCGACCCGAGGGAGGTGTATTTGGGGGGCACGTGGGGGTCACCCTGCTGCCGGGTCTTGACGGTATCAAGGGAGTGCATGAGCATGTCACCAGTGGTTCCCCCGAGGCCACCGGCGATCATGGACTGGGAGAGAGGGCAGGTCTGAATCAGCATCTTGCCCAAGGCGCTGCCGACGGGCAGTAACAAGTCCGGGTTTTATTTGTTCTTGTTTTTCTCATACATGGATGTAGGGCTGGCGCCCCTCATATTCGTCGAGTCCGCCGGCCATTACGCCGCGGCGGCGTGCGATGTCCTTCAGAAAACTGACTCTCGAGGGTCGGGGCTATCGCCGCATGGTCGGCGAGCACCAGCGGCAGTGAGAGCTTTGCGCCGTGGGGGGGTCTGGGCCGGGTCTGGGCGGGGGATGCTCAATTGACAGCTGCGGGCGACGAGGAGGAGGGCTGGAAGGCCGCAGTTGAGGCGGGAGGCCCGGGGGAGGGTTGTCGTGTGCTGTGGTCTGGCAGGCTTGCTGAGGCACACACGAAGGGGATTCGATGAGATCAGACAAAATTTCCAGCTTTGGTGACGCCCGCCCAGTGATTTTCGGAGCCGACCCTGTCCGTTGTTGCCGGAGACCTGGCCTGTGCACTGGGAAGGTTAATAATGGCCAGGCCGCCTGGGTTATTCCCCTACCTGTTTCTACTACATACTTGAGTACCCAGCTAGGTAGTAAATACCTTTGTTCTCTGCAAGCAAAATTTGATTTCGGTTCCTTTCTCTCCCGTGAAATATGACAAGTAAATTCATTTGTTCCTGTTTCTTGAGTACCACTACGACTGTGAAAATATAGAGAGCAGGCATGCGGTGGCCCGGTGCCGAACCCCACTAATGTCCGAGTGCTGTTGATGCTGGGGGGGCCGGTCATGGCGGCTCAGTCGTACTGTACCTACACCGTCGGGATATGTAGAATGCCTCTTTGTTGCTGCACTGAGATTTTGAGATTCTACGACACTTTATCCCCTTGAGGATGATATGGAATGGGAAAGTTGAGAGAGCCAATGCGGGGTTATCCTTTGTTCTGCCAAATTAGAAGCCCGCTATCTCACTACCTCGTCGGGACGAGACGATCAGTAAGCCGATGCTCCCACCACTTGACCCTCTGTGCCTTGCGGAATGGCCACAGAATATGCGTCACCTGTCCCTCGACCAGCCTGACCGAGATTGGCCCGTACGTGTTGCTGTCCAGCGACTTGGGGCCGTCCCCCTCGACCCAGATGTGATTCGGAGGCACGCGGACGTATGGTGTAGGGAAGGGAGCCTTGGTGTGAATCATGTCTCCTGGGAGGCCGATGATGCGCTTGATAGTCATAGTCTCAGGCTTCATCGGGTTGCTGAACCGCAGACGGCGTCAGTTTATCCCACGGGCGTCGTGCAGGGCCGGGCCGGGCAGGGCAGGGCAGGGCCAGAGAAGGCGTGCGTGTGTATGGGCGGACTTACTAGAAGGTCACAATCATGCCCCTCTGCAGGTTCTGCTGGGCATAGAGCTTCCAGGTGAGGCAGACATATCCAAATCTGGTCTCGTTGTAATTGTCGTTCAGGTATGGATACATGGACGGTCCTCGGACCCTGGTGGTCCCCACGACATGGCTCTCGACAAAGTAGCAGACCGGATACCAGGCCGCGCATATGAAGAGGTATCGAGCCGTGTCTCGTGTGAACGGAGCGGCCCTTGCTCTAAGCCATGGCCATGCCGCACCGAAGGCCATGGAATCATGTAGGCAGGCTAAGGCCCTCTCATCGGTAGCAGTTGGGGGAAGACCACGGAGAGGGGATCTGATCTAGATTTCGAGCTGTTGTATTGCTTCCAGGCGTACCAGTTTCTTTTTTTGTGAAGCGTTAGCCTACGGAGTAGCTAGCCAAGGCTTGTCTCTGTTCAGCTTGTTACAGTGCCTAGTACCTACCCGGCGGGCGCACGAGCCTGCCGTCGTCCCGCCATGGCCATCGGACCAGCAGGCTGACAGGTCCCCCTGCGGGCTGCGGCTGCCAAAAAAAAAAAGTTGGAATCTAATGTAGCCGTCAACGACATCTGGACGACCCAAGTATGGGCTACAGCTGTAGTGGGTCCTTTCGCTCGCGTCAGTCCACTTCTTCTGAACATTCAGACCTACCACCCACAACCCACACGCAAATGCGACTCGAGGCTGCTCTGCTCTGGCCCCTCCGTCCGGGTCGCATCCTCCGAGCGTCATTGGTGTCATGCTGATTGCTCCCCACGCCGCGCCGCTGTCTAGTCGACAATCGAGACGAAATGTCGATCGATAGGCCATGTCCTCATTGCTGCTCCGTGTGCCAAAGAAGGCAGCCCTGACAGCTCTGCGCGGCCTGATTGCTGGAACCTCATGTACCCTCCTCTTGGTCACCGAAGACCGCCGCCGCCGCATCAACCAAGCCCGCAGTGCCATAGAAAACGCCGAGAAGCTTTGCCTGGTGAAGCAGTACCACGCGACAAGGTCTGCGCTGCATCAAGAGGCTGCCCGCTCCTCCGCCCCCGAGACCCTGGAGGAGCAGCTCACTTCCGTGGCGTATAAAGAGCCAGAATGGAGCGGTCGCAAGAGCTGGAAGTCTCGCCACGATGACACGCCGGAGGACGACTGGGGGGATATAAACCCAACAATCGACCAGAGCCACAAAAGCCAGCATCAAGGTGGCCTTCATGGCCAGCATCCTCGCTATTACGGGCCCAAGGCAGGCCAGTTCAATCGCATTGGGAAATCGACAGCAGCAGCGCGCCCGCAGGCCGTCCATCCAGACCTCGCCAGTCGAGCCGTCACTCTGCCCAAGCTAGATGTCGACGGGAATGTTAGGCGTATAAGAGAGGCGGTCATTCTAGGCGATTCTCAGAGTCTCGAGGCTGCCGCGCGCATACTACAGAAGACCGTCCAGAGGATCGGCCTCACGGACCTCGACAAAACGATGCTTGTCGACGCAGCTGCACTACTTTGTCGGAAATGCCAGGACGAGGGCATGTCGGACCTATCCGAAGAAATCCTCTTGTGTGCTGTTGGCATTGGGCCCATGTCCGGGGACCAGTACTACGCTTTCAACCCGGAGGATCTGGTTGAATCAGCTGTTACCGCTGCGGAATGCACACTGAACAGAGGTGAGGCCCCTCCTGACGGCGAGGCCCGCTATGCCGCAAAGCAAAAGCTCAATCGAGCCTTGGCCTTGTTCCTGCCACGCTTCAAGGACAAGTCTTCAACGGGCCCTCGTTCGGGCAACTGGCAGAAAAAAGCAGAGAAATTGATGCAGATGGCCTTCGATTTCGACTTGACCGACCAGGCCGCAGATGTCTTCTGGCGCATCCAGTTCTACGGTGGGGACTCGGACTCCACGGTGACACGACAGTTTATGACGCGTCTCTTTGAGAGGAAAGAATTCAACCGCGTGGTCAACACCTTCAGTTTGTTACGCCGCAAACTTCCCCATTGCTCGAGCGACTTGTGGTATGGAATCGGCAGTCTCGTGACGGATGCCGTCGAAATTGCCCCCAAGCAAAAACCGGAAAAGGTGCTATTACAGTTACTGGGGCAGTGCCCTCAAGGTTTTCACGTTCGGACGACATGGGCCACCAAACTCCTCTATTGTCATTGGAAACGAGGCCAGGACTTCCAAGCAACGATGGCCCTGTTTGGAGAATTCGAGAACATTCACGCCCGCCGAGTGGGCTTCAGATTAATCCGTTTTCCGGATGGTGTGTACCGGACCATGCTTCAAATTGCCGTCGAGGCTGAAAAATGGCAGACCGTGGATGAAGTCCTTGCCCGGCTGCAGCAGATCAAGCCTTCTTCGTGTAAAGATGCCCGCATCCTTGGCCTCCTTGCCCTGGCAAAGGCCAAAGCCGGCGACTGGAGCGGGGTATGGGGAGACTTCAAGAACATGGAGGTGAAGGATCGCATCGATGACGTCTTCGTGCCTGTTGTCAAGGAGTTCATCAAGACCCACACGATCAGTGAAACCGAAATATTCATGAAAGCATATATAACCGACTTGGGGGTTCCGATCTGTCGCTACATGGTCAATGTGGTCGCCAACCAGTATGGCGCGGTTCGCAATGTCGAGCTCTTTGTTAATTGGCTCGACTACTGCAGTCAGGCCGGCTTCGAGGTCGACGCTGCCTTCAGCAACGCCATCCTCGTCAATTGCAAGCGCAGATGGGACTTCAGCTTCGAGGAGCTGAGGATTGTCTATCGCAAGCTGAAGTTACTCAGCCGGAATTATACCGACAGTTGGACTGAGAAAACCATGGTCATTGCGGCGATGAAGGTCAGGCATCATACCAGGGCGGCATTCCGCAGAAACATGACGCTTCTAGGCATCAAGAGCCGAACCATCTCTTCTGTGACCAAACACAATACGCCAGAAGACGTGCGGGTTGAGATGAGGGAAGCAATCACGCTGCGCCTATACAGGGCGGCCTGTGGAATCTACAAGTCAGGACTTGCTCGAGGACTTGCGCTCGACGGTGGCCACGTGCGGCTAGCCGTGAAAGCTCAGCTCAAGGTCGACCGTGGGAACGCACAGGCGGCTTTTGACATCATCACGGCAGCAAAAGCGAGAGGAGTGGACGTTAGCACCGCGGTCTCGCCAGTCTTCTTCGGTCTTTTGCGGAAAGTCTCGTGGCCGAGGGAGACGGACAGAAATGCCATCCTGCGCCAAGTCCAGGACCTAATCAGCCGATTCGAGTCAAGTGGGCTCAGCCTCCCGCCTGCAGCTTTCACGCGGGCCGCGCATGTCTGCATGGCAGCGCGCCACTTTGCGGGCGCGATATCGCTTGCCAAGTCGGGTCTAGAGCGCAAGGGCGTGCTGTGCCCCTGGGATGGCCCAACCTTCTCGCTCTTCTTGCTCGCCTTCACGCACATGGTTGACATCAAGGGCATGAAGTGGACCATCACCGGGTCGTGGCATGAGCCCTACTTCCACAGGAAGACAGTACTCCGGGCGCTCAAGGACTCCCGGGGCTTGTTAGCCAAGTCCATTCAGACCAACGACGTCCAGAAGGCGGTCAGGGTGCTGGACCAGGCCCTGGACCTGGTATTGCGAGTGCGGAACGCCTTGGCCATCGAGCGCAAGAACCTAGAGAAAGACACGATGGAGATCATGAGGCAGGCGGCGTTGGAGGCCGATCAGCGGGCCCAGAATGGCCAAGACCCAGGCGGGGCTGGCGGCGCCGGCGTCGACCCCGAGTTCGCCAGGAAGCGCGACGAGCTCCTGCGGGAGTTTGACGAACAGCAAAGACGGGAGGAGGAGGCGGAGAGGGCCCTCCTTATTGCGAAGCAGGCCGAGATGAGGGATAGGGCGCTGGCCTCCGTGAGGTTCGAGTTTGAGCAGGCCGAAGAGGCCGATGAGATGGAGCGGGTGATGATGGGGAACAGGTACAATATCCCAGGGGGTTTCTGAGGAAGTGTAAATGATACACTGGGGATGCGCCTCGGACTCCTCGTTGTTTTGCGTATATGGTGTACATCCATACTTACCGCAAGCAATTCAGCAACTACGTATATAAAGTCAAAAGTGCCCAAGCACGCCAATCTGCATATTCAACTCTTCATTCTGTGCCTCTTGTGAAGGCCAAATACAACCGACTGACTACCTGAATATCTTGGTAGCAAGAGGGAGGAGCAAAAAATGACAGAGGAAAAGAAGTGCGATGGTCTGTCAGCTGCTGTCAGCCTTGCATCGTAAGGTTTTGAGAATCCTCTGGCCCAGTAGGACAAGCCTTACTTCCCCGGAACAGCAAGACTATCACTGCACATGAGGCCACACGACGTGCAGTGCCCAACAAAACCACACGACATGTGAAATTTGGCGGTCAAGTGCCACCCACTGTCATTGGCCAATCACATTGCGGTGATGGCCGTGTGGCATGACTTGGCGGGCCAATCGAGCAGATTTTACAAGGCCCTCGCAGGGGTCCAGCTCGCCCAAATCTGGTGCAGGGGAGCCTCCCTCTCGCCCCTTCTTTAGGGGTCTGTCTGCGTTGGAACACTCGCAAAGCATGTACACTGGAATGCTATGTGGATCTCGTCGGCCGTCTTTCTCCCACTTTTGCTTGTGATTATCACCATATCGACCAGACGACTGGAACGGACAGGTCATTTTCTGCTTTTGGGACCTGATCAGCCATCCAGCCAGCCAGCAAGTCAGTCCGCTTTGTAGACTACTTACTTAGCCCGCATCCACCACTCGGTCCCCAAATCGTCCCCTGCGTCACAGCCTCCCTCGCCTCGCCATCCATCCTTCAAAGCAACAATTGGCCCGGTTATTGACTAGCGGCATCGCCACTCAAAAGTCGGCTCGGTACCTGCATCACGGCCCCTTTACGGGCCCCATCTCTTTGCCCCAACTTGAACGGTTGCTCGTGCGACTTGGCCCTCCTGCTGGGTGCCGAGCGCCTCTTGTTATCCGACACTTTTACACGCCCAAACCTCGCGCCGAACCCGTTCACAACACCACCGCACACATGGCGACAACCCTCGAGGTAGAAGCAGCCTCGCTCCAGAGGGAACGCCGCCAGCGCTTCCACGAGGCCGATGTCGTCGTCGTCGGCGCCGGCGTCTTCGGCTGTGCCATGGCATACGCCATGGCCAACCAGGGCCGCAGCGTGATACTGCTGGAGCGGTGGATGCACGAGCCGGACAGGATAGTCGGCGAGCTGCTGCAGCCCGGCGGGTGCGCGGCGCTGCGCAAGCTGGGGCTCGGGCACTGCCTCGAGGGCATCGACGCCGTGCCCTGCTACGGATACCACATCCTCTTCCACGGCGACGAGGTCGTCTTCCCCTACCCGCGACGAACGAGCAGGGCGAGATCGTGCTGGCCGACAGCCTGAAGCCCGGCGAGGAGCACAAGAGGCCCGAGGGGAGGGGTTTCCACCACGGGCGGTTCATAATGCAACTGCGGAAGAGCTGCCTCGCCCACCCAAACATCTCAGTCTTCGAGACGGACGTCACAAACACCATCGTCGGCGAGCACAGCCCCGAGATCCTCGGCGTGGAGAGCAGGACGACAGACAAGGCCACGGGCGAGAAGAAGCCCGACTATTACTTTGGCAAGCTGACCGTCATCGCCGACGGCTACGCCTCCAAGTTCCGCAAGCAGTACGTGGGCAAGACCCCACAGGTCAAGTCCAAGTTCTACGCCCTCGAGCTCATCGACTTCCCCATCACGCCCAGGGGCTACGGCCACGTCGTCATCGGCAAGGCCTTCCCCATGGTCCTCTACGGCATCGGCAGCCACGAGACGCGCGCGCTGATCGACGTCCCCATCGACCTGCCCGAGGCGTCGCCCGAAAAGGGCGGCGTGCGCGGCTACATCAAGAACGTCGTCATCCCCGCCCTGCCCCAGGAGCTGCGCCCGTGCTTCGAGGCCGCCATCGCCGACGGCAAGATCCCCAAGAGCATGCCCAACAGCTGGCTGCCGCCGTCGCGGCAGCCCCGCGAGCCGGGCGTGCTGGTTCTGGGCGACGCCATGAACATGCGGCACCCGCTCACCGGCGGCGGCATGACGGTGGCCTTCAACGACGTCGTCGTGCTCTCGGGCCTGCTGGAGGGCGTCCGCGACCTGGGCGACGCGGCCGCGGTCCGGGCCGCCATGGGGCAGTTCCACTGGCGGCGCAAGAACCTCTCGTCCATCATCAACGTGCTCGCCATGGCGCTCTACAGCCTCTTCGCCGCCGACGACCCGCAGCTGCGCGCCCTGCGCATCGGCTGCTTCGCCTACTTCCAGCGCGGCGTCACCGAGGAGCCCACTGGCCTGCTGGCCGGGCTCATCCAGCGGCCCTGGGTCCTCGTCAGCCACTTCTTCACCGTCGCGTTCCTCGCCATCTGGCTGCACGCCTGCGACGTCATGGGCGGCGGGCCGCTGGGGTGGCTCAAGCTCCCCATCGCCGTGGTCGACGCCGTGCTCATCCTCTGGAAGGCCTGCGTCGTCTTCCTGCCCATCATGTACCGCGAGGCGCTATAGGGTGCAGACGCCGCGTGGGCATTGGATCGCTCCAGAGCACTTTTGTATGAAAAGACGGGACCTTTTGGCCCCGCAATTCATGCGGCGAGCAGTGGCACCAAAGTCAAGCTTTTGGAAGCGGGCGTGCTTGACGAAGGAAGGCAGATAGGGCCTTCTATATATAATCTGAGGAAGAAAAGGATGTAGAGCGAGCGACTTTGCGCTTGAGGTGACGCGTTCCACGCCCTTTACGAAGTAAACGGTAGGGCGGCTTCGATGTACGTATTTTTAAGCCCTTGTTGTTCCCGGGGTCTACATCTCCCTTCAGGAGCACAGGGACGCATAGATATCAATCTAATTAATTTTAATGACTGAGAACTCATGCAACTCTAAGTCGCTTTCCTATCTCTGTCGAGTGTCGCCGTTCATGAAACGGTGGGGGACGTTGGGAGACTGACCATCGTCATAATCCCACACACGCCCGTCATGCCTACACTTTCTGTCAGCCATGTTCCGCTCATCACTGTGAAGAATATCAAGCAATTCGTGAATATGGTGCCATTGGCATCTAGTATGTGGTCCTGCTATGCCTGGCTCTACTATCGTTACCGCCTTCGCGGTTTCTTATTGTACAGTATGGACCCAGATATCAACCAAAGTCCGTGACTTTTTGTGGTTCCGCCCAACGCCATGCCCAAAAATGCCGGTGTTTTGAACTGCCCACGTATAGAGGGCTGAGAATCTGATGACGGAAAACGGACCGGGAGAGAACAAAACAGAGAGCTCAGGTGATGCGCCGCCGGTAGACGCCAAACATCCAGCTCCCGCGCAGGATGACCATCCCCAGGGCCATGCCGATGCTGTCCTTGATGATGTTCATTTTGGTGCCCTCGACCTCGTGCCAGTCGATGGGGACCTCGGCGACGCGGATCCCCGGCGCCAGCCCGATGACGGAGCCGTCGGACGCGACGACGGGGGTCGGGGGCGCCGACTCGGCGAGCATGAGCATCTCGATGTCGAAGATCCAGCCCTCCATGTGCATGTAGGGGACGATGTGGGGCAGGGCGGCGCGCGAGAAGAGCTTGAAGCCGCACTGGGTGTCGCGGATGCGCGAGGTGGCGGGCGGGGTGAGGATCATGAGGACGAAGTGGAACGACTTCATGAGGAAGTTGCGCAGGGCCGAACGCCGCACGACCTGCTCGCTGCCGACGAGGTGGCCCCGCGACCCGATGGCCACGCCGCGGTTCCCCGCGTCCACGACGTCCTCGCACCCCTCGACCAGCCGGCCCAGGTCGCTGAACTTGGAGGCGCCGTCGGCGTCGGCGAAGACGACGTACTGGCCCCGCACGTGGCGGAACCCGTGCGTCACGGCGCCGCCCTTGCCGCGGTTTCGCTCGAGGTTGACGACGCGGAGGACGTCATGCAGCCCGTGCCTGCGCGAGAAGTCGAGGGCGACGTCGACGGTCCCGTCGCGGCTGCCGTCGTTGACGATGAGGATCTCGTAGCCTGCCGCCTCGCCGTCCCCGGGGCGGCCGTCCGCCTTGGTGCGGCGGAAGAACTGCCGGTGGTGTGGGGTCGTGGGCGGGCTGGCGACGCGCTTCTTGCTGCCGTCGCCCGTGGGGCGGCCGAACTTCGCGTCGAGGTACTCGACTGCCTCCTCGAGGGCGGGCAGGATGCGCTTCTCCTCGTTGTATGCCGGGATCACGACGGATACTTGGACCTCGGCGGGCTCGACGGAGCCGGTGTCCGGGACGTCAAAGGCATTCCTGCTGCCGACGGTGGCGGCCTCGCTCAGCTTGCGCTCAGCGTCCCACCGGTCGAACCAGCACGGGAGAGGCCGGGTTGTGATGCCGTCGGGGGTGGTGGTGATGTATGTCTTTTCGGAGGGGAGAGGAGCCCGAGGCTTCGGTGCGATGAGGTGGAGGACGATGAAGAACTGGCGGGGGTGTTGTTAGCAGACTATCACGGCTGTAGACGTCAGCTCCGAGCCGTGGTTTCGCAGCTGCGTGGGAAGACGCGGCAACGGTGCCATTGACGGCAGGAAGCTTGTTGTAGACGGAGGAATGGGACTCACAGCCAATATGGCCAGGCTGGCGAATGTAATCAGGATGAGCGGCAGGATGATGAGGGGGAACTCCCTCGCGACCATGTACGTAGACCAGACCAGCTGCTCGACCCCAGCAAGCAGGCGCGCAGGGAGAGACCAGCCGTCCATGCTTTTGGCATGTGACAGAGGCAGCAAAGGATTCTGGAACGAGAGGGCAGAGCGGCCATCAATTGCGGCTGGAACAAGGGTGCATCTGCCCAGCGACGGCTGTTGAAGGAGGGGGTCCACGGCTGCAGATGCTTTGTGAGAGGTGAAGAAGGGTGTGCGACCGGGGCGAGGGACGACGTCGTCTTCTTGATGTCCCTTTTGGCTTCACTTGCGGTTTGATGAGCCCCTGCTGGGTTGAGAGGCCACGAGGCACTTGCTTGACGGCGACGGCTGGGGTACGTGCAGTAACAGTAGCAGGTGGGGAGCTTACCTGCAGTACCGGTCCCTGTCGATCCACTGCAGATGTCCCATGCTCCGTACGTTGTGGGGTACCTTGATACCTACTATGTACACTAGGCAGGGTAAGGTAGAGCGTGAAGCCAGCCCATTAACAGTCTAAACGCATCTCACGGCAGCAGTGAAATCGCATGGCCCTTACCTGGGAATACATAGAGTTTACTACACTACATATTGTAAACTCTGATCTACCTACTAAGAAACCAAGCTTAACCTTATCACAGAAGTTTGAGTTTGCGCAGTTGGGTAACATAACTGGTCATTCTTTTCTTTTCCTCAGCGCACAAATAGAGCTGGGTAACCTGACCTTGGCTAGTTGGTGTAACCTGGGCTTTTGACTAGTGGGTTTCCAGGTAGGCTCCAGATGTCTTCGACAAAATCACCAGTGGTCTCGTCGGCCAGGAACACCAACTCTATATATTCTTTCAGCATCAGGTCGAGGCGCGGCGGCACAAGATTGCTCCGTCAGACAATTGAATTTAATATGTAGTCACTGAGGGAAACCCGACTTGCCTCATGACGTTTCTATTTCAAGCAACAATCCCCAACTAAGATAATTATCCCTGGCCGCGGGATATCCGCTATGATCTGCCTAACTAAGCTATTGTGTTTGAAACTTAGCATTGTATTCATTATCTAACGCTGGGTTTTTGAGCGCTTACGACTGCGTGGAGGGACCGTTGCGGCTTTTCTTTTTCCTTAATAGAAACTAGATGAAATATAAGATGAAAGAAGGGAATTGTGATCGGATTAAGAACGAAACCAGCAGCTAATTGGAACAACTGTTACGTCCGCGTTGATAGCAACACTGGCACTGGCTTCGCCGACTCCGATGAAGGCTCTCGGCCCCGATCATCGACAACGGCAATGCAGATTTGCATGGGGCTTGCTCATCGATGGGTGTGTGGATTGGGTCCTGGGCGTAGCACTGGATTTCGCAGTCACCGTGACTTTGGACGCCTTATGCACAATCACTGCCCAAGAAGTCTCGAACCAGCAGGGCTAGGGCGTGCTGAGACATACTGCCCCATGGCCTGTTGCCACACCCAAGGGCCACAATCTTGTGAATCATACGTGAAATTGCAGTCGATGCGACGGCCGGCCGGCCACATCAGTTCAAAAGATGGTTTTGTTCCTGGACGGTTATGAATGAGGGAAACTAGAGGGGATCCGAGGAACGAAGCGTGGTCACCGGTAGTACGGATAGTTGGTGGCATCCTTACACGATATAAACAACATGGTCGAGCGTGCTCAAATGGGTGGTCTGGGTGTTCCTTTCCATTTCCAATTTGGCAATAGACGGAAGCGCCATCCAGGCCAGCACTTACGGAAACTTCACGGTAAAGAGTTTCGCCGCTTTCGAGTCGCCGCAAGATGTCCCGAAAGTGATTGATCCTTGGGGAACAATGGCACGCCAGCGTCGTACTTGGTCCTGATTAGTATGGAAGAGATATAGCTGAATGGGATGCTAGCTGGTTTCATTTTTAGTCCGGTCACAAGAAAGATCGTCAGACCCAGCCTGATAAATTCATGGAGATCAATGTGGACCTGTCGGCCTCAGGAAGCGATGCCAGGAGGAAGCGGGGTAGAGGAGGCTACCATTGAACCAGTTGAGGCCAGGGAACACCCGGCTTGATATATAACTGGCTTCTTGTAAGGCCTGTACACAAATTAATTATTACGAAATCAACTGCCCGTAACCTATACCTATTGTCCTTTATCCTCCCAGGACTACTACATAGGGACCTAGATATTGTTGTTCCGGCTTGGCATGAGTCCAAAGACCCGAGTTACAACATTCAAGGTTCTCCAGCCTTGGCACCTTTAGTCGCGCTCCACCGATATACCTACATTAATGAAGAATTAGGCTGAATTACCCGACGTCAATCATCTACCGACATATGACTTGTTACTTCAGCCCCTTTTCCCCACCAGACTTCAGCTGATATGTGAATGTGAACGAGGATGTGCTCGGGCGGGGACGATGGGAGACGCCCTTTTCCCCTTTTCGGTTCCAACCAGGCGCCAAACTTGGGTGGTCGTACGGTTAAAGTAAGCGGTTGTGTCCGATGTAAATGGCGAGGGACTATAATTCTCCACATCTGATATATACAAGGCAGGAGAACTCGTACGCACGCCAATGACGCCAGGGCGGCATCTATACTCCGTGCGAATCTGGACCTTCAGGGCTCAAGGAAGCCTCAGTCATCTGGCATGTGCAGGCGAGTTGTTCTTGGCTGCTTGGCATCGCCTCGTGTTCCTGTCGATTTGTCCGTGAACTGTGCCAGATGCGACTCCGCGGACAGACTGAGCATCCTGGGGTGATAACCGGGCAAAAAGAAAAACCCACTTTACTATATAAATCCACGATGTGTAATTCTCAGCTTCTGTGTCTGGTGTACGAGCTCGCCGCACCACAATCCTCCACCATTATCCCGTCTTGACCATTCTGCGTGACAGGCAAAAGATAAATCGCATCGTCAGCCATGTACGGGCGAGGCAACAACAAAAACATGCTGGTGGCGGTGGCCTGCCTCGTGCTCGCCTCGCTGCACACCGTCGTCTTGGCCGCGAGCTCTGCGGGCTGCGGCAAAGCGCCGACGATCCAGAGCCAGCGCTACACCATGACGGTCAATGGCAAGCAGCGGGCGTACTTTATGAAACTTCCAAACAACTACGACAGAAACCACCCGTACCGCCTCGTCTTTGAGTGGCACCAGCTCGGCGGCTCCGCCCAGAAGATCGTCAACGGCGAGAACCCCAACCAGGGCGGCGTCCTGCCCTACTACGGGCTCGAGGCCCTCGCAAACAACAGCGCCATATTCGTCGTCCCCGACGGCCTCAACGCCGGGTGGGCGAACCAGGGCGGCGAGGACGTCACCTTCTTCGACCAGCTCGTCAAGCTCGTCGAGGCGGACCTGTGCGTCGACACCAACCTGCGCTTCTCGACCGGCTTCAGCTACGGCGGGGGCATGTCCTACGCCCTGGCCTGCGCGCGCGCCTCCATGATCCGCGCCGTCGCCGTCATCTCGGGCGCCCAGCTGAGCGGCTGCCAGGGCGGCAGCGACCCCGTCGCGTACTACGGCCAGCACGGCACCTCAGACTCGGTCCTCAACGTCTCTCAGGGACGCCAGCTGCGCGATAAATTCGTCGCAAACAACGGGTGCCAGCGCCTCTCCTCGGAGCCTCAGCCCAATGGGGGCCAGTCTGTCATGACCAAATACACGGGCTGTAAATCAGGGTACCCCGTCACTTGGGTCATCCACAATGGCGACCATAACCCCAGCCAGGTTAACCAAGGGCAAAGCACGCCCTTCGCGCCCCAGAACAGCTGGGACTTTTTCACCCAGTTTACCTGAGGAAGAGGAGGCAAAATCCTACTCGCTGTATGGTGGCGGAATGGGGAGGGTGTCTATTGGGAGAGTAGGCAGAGCAAAGAGGAAAAGGTGGTATCAGTCGGAAAGGAGGACCCATGTCGAACTCGTACATATGAAAAAGCTTAGCTACTTGTAAATACACTGACGTGGTTGAATGATCTCTGGTAATACTGGACTGGTTCACACATTTTGACTATTAGGTCTACAGATATGTCCAGCGTATCGGTACCTAGGCAGATATTTATCCTAGGTGACCGCTACATTCGTAGGCACCTAGCTAGCTAAGGGCACGACCCTCAGCCCAACTTCCAGGTGGGAACTTAGCCATCCAGCACTACTCACGCAGGCTTGTACGTTTCGTATCGCGTGCTCCTCTACCAAGTATGAACATGATTCATACAAATCAAGAGCGGAATCTCGAACAAGACCAAAAACTATAAGGTGACATCGTTCGAGAGGTCCATCTGTGAAGACTTTGTTTGATTAGTTTTTCGCTAAACATGAGCATGAGACTCAAGGCCGCGGAAGCTGGATATCTGAGGCACAGGAACAGCAGCTGTCGATATAGCGCTTCTGATAATCTGAGCGGCCCGTACCGACGTCGTCTCCAAACCAGTCTTTTCTCGCGTACATAGATAGACACAAGTCAGGACTGCCATCCATATCCGTTTATGAATGCGGTAGTTCATAACTTTTGGTTTACAAAAAGAAGAGGCGGCCTGGTCTCCAAATCCCCTCTACAGCGATCCCAAAAGGAACCCAAGTACACCCAGCCAATGTTGCGAAGTTGAAAAGTGGGTTGCAACATGCACAAGTAGTACTAGTGCCTCACCATGACCATGCACCAATGGTCAACCTGCGGATTGATATTTCACTTTCCAGCTCTGCCTCGTAGCGGAATCCCCCGAGCCACATGAGAAGGCCTCTGCCAGCCCGACGCCCGGCAGGCGCGTCATCAGAATCGAGACCGGCGCGTGAGGCGTTTCCGGATGCGAGCCGTAGCTGATGACCTGCGGGGCTGGGAAGCCCGCGGCGCGGATGGTGCGCATGCTCTGGCCTCGGCGATGCTGGTGCCGTCGGACCACTTCTGAAGAAGGCCGAACCAGGCTCTGTAGTAGAGTGAGAAGGCCTGGAGCAGACGGCGGGGGCGGCCGGCCAGGCGCAGGACAAGGGGAGGTAGCGGTGAGCGGGGACGAGGTATCTCATGGTCGTGGGCAATGGTTCCGCCACCGAGCAGTATCGGTCGCCATGTGAAGTCGGGCCTCAGGATGCGTGGCAAGGCCTTCTGAAGGCGGTCCGGCAGCTCACGCGTCAACACGGTCGCCTGCAAGCTCTCCCACTAACTTGACGGCGAGAATGCAAAATTGCGCGTCTAATTTCTTGAGTAGCTCTTTCCATCGTCACCAACGCAAGTAGGTGACTCTGGCATGAAGTGCAGTTGGATCGGGTCCGTCTGGCCACGGGCCTAGAGGTTGCAAGCTCACAGTGGTCGAGCGTCAACGAATGAATCTAAGTCGTACAGCTGATGTTATTGATGATACTGGCCGCATGGTCCAGTTTCCGTCTATAAATATGGGATCGTCCCACTGTATTTGTGTGTTGGGTGGAGGAGCCCTACCAGCCTGCCCTCGCCCTCAAGCGATTCCATGTTGCGTTGCTGGTGTCCAGTGGAGAGGGCTACAATATCACTCAAACCACACTCGTAACATGACTCCATTACATACATTGTGATACCACTGAACATTGATAAAGGCAAGAATTTCTAGACAGCTTATTGAAAATAACCTAGTCTCATGTTGCCGTCTTCTTGGAACCCCTAGAATGAAGAAAAAGGGAAATACGGAAAGGAGGTATTTGCAGAGTCGGCTGCCCAGGGCCATATAAATATCGAGTTTCAGTAGATTAATACAGTAGTTGGAACCACTTTTATTAAATGAGTAACTCAACATTATCAAGCGGTGAGGCTCTGAGAGTGAATATGCTTCATCTTGGATGTACTATAGGTATATCTGAGTGTTGTATATATCTGATCAAGCTCCTTGGGTAAGCTTATCCATTCATCCACTGCCGGCAGGTCTCAAACAAGCTACAGCCCTTGAAGCGTCACCTGCACGACATCGGCCCCCGGCCCTTGGCCCAGGATCCTTTGGCTTACAGTCGATGTGCTGTCCTACTGACAGGGGCAAAGTGGGACAGTGTCATAAAGAACACCATGTTACTACTCGGAGTCGCTTAAGACCAATGCATGCTCGGACCGCTCTTGAACCAGTGATCCTCATCATCCGGTCCGACAGGTAGAAGGTTCGAGCCCGACTCGGTGATGTAACCGTGATGTGGACGTCGACTGGGTATATCTCGGGCAATCCAGTGTTTTTACTTGGACAGCCCCTCTCTGGTATTTGAAATAAACAAAAGTCTCAGAGGACTGCTGTTTAGTGCCACCAGAGCTGGCACCGGAATGGATGGCACGTCACTCACCCGGGGACTTGGCTATCACTGTGGGCCGTGGCGTGGGAAGTTCCCTGGGTTGAGACGTGGTGACACCAGCTGTCAGCGTAGCCGTGTTGTGAGACTTGTACTGTGTTGAGCCATTAAACGCCATGTTCCATGTGACGGCATCGTACGCGGTGGCCATGGTGCAGTTGTTGTCATCCCGCGACTGAACTTGACAGGTCCTGCTGCTGGGGCCCGTTCTGGTCCGGTCTGATCGAGGTGGACTCGCCCCCAAACTCTATTTGGCATCTGGGGACCCAGCATTTCATCCATGTGGATCTCGGTACCCGACTATACCAATGTCAGTCATCGTCGTCCCCGTGCTGGTAGGGGTGGACAGGGAATGGCTTATTCTCGAGGCCTGACTTGTTTGGGCCGCCTCTGGTCATTCGGGGCCAGGAGGGAATGGAGCGTTGTGGCAGCCAGTCCCATATACGAAGCTGCTGCGTCCAGCCCCGTGGGGTCCAGCTTAATTCTGCAGGCATTTGAGACCCTTCCCGTGATTGATATCCAAAGCCCCACAGGGGGAACGGGGAATTGGGAATGTGGGTGTGGGCATGTTCCATTGCGGATGGGGCTTCCAAGCGCCGCCTGGGGGCCTGCCGATGTGCCACAGGCGGGCCGAAGCAGGGACCGAGTGTAGGCTAGGTACTATGTACACTAGTGTGTGTACATACGTTACACCACAACACTGGAGACAGGCAGGACCGGGAAGCCCCAGGAACCGCCCCCCCAGATGGAACCCCAGCTCTGTCCTGTCCGCTAGACCGGCAGACCGGCAGCCCAGGCGAGCCTGACAAGCATGGCAAGCGCCTGCTCCGAGCTTTTTGGTCTGCAACGTGCATTGGTGGGCAACTTTAATTATCGGGAGCGGCTGGCTTTATTAGTCTGATCTGCAGGATAAAACATTGACAGGCGGATGTGACCCGCCCCTTTGTGCACATTACTCCGAGTCAAGACGTTGGTCCCGGCCCCGGCCAGCACCTGCTGTGGATATCGTCCAGACAGCCAGTGCATCCGAGAGGGCGGGTCGGAAGATAGGGTGGATGCCCTGATAGGTCTGGGAGGAGGCTTGAAACATGATCGCATTGGCTCAGGCTTCTTGGTGCTGCATTCAGATAATGGGCAGTTTTGTTGCCCACGACGGACCTTGGGTCCGTGAAGTCAGAGTTCAGAAAAGGCTCATCAAGAACCAGACAGATCCTTGATGGCAGTGGCATGAACCAGACACGGGTGGAATTTGACCAAGGTGACAGACATAGCACCGACAGAAAGTTTGAAAATAAGTTGGGATGGAAAAGACACGGCCACGAGAAGGGCAGGGTAGGGAAGGAGGAAAAGTGGGTCCCGAAGTCAGCATGGCAATTGGGGAACCCCAGCCAAATTGCAATGTTATTTCACACTACGGACGTACTTGGTTGGAACGGCAGACGGACGGAGCTTAAGCCTCACGCGGGCCAGAAGGGCCTGAGGGAGGGTGGGCTGACTCTAAATAAAGGCTAGACTCGAACTTGTCCCACCCGCACGACCTGCACCCTGACTTCGGTACTTGAGTACTTGGTAGAGTACCCGACCCTGTCTGCCCGCACGCTTGCCGGCCTGCCTGCCGGCCTGCCCTGCACTTACACTAGGGTAGTCTGGACTGACTAACCAAGATCTGCCCCGTCCGGGTGGCCAAGGTCGAGCTTTTCCAATCCACCGCATCAACCCATCCCAACCCCCGAGCTGGTCCAGACTGAATCCTGTCCCATCGCAGGGTCCACCCGCTGCTGATTGCGCATACATTGCACTCAATTCTGCTGTCGACACATATCGATCTCCTCCTCCTCACCGCTGGGTCCTCTGCGGGGACATTGTCGACCAGCCCTCGTCTCGCTGCTACCCGTGTCTGCGCTGCGTCTGCGTCTGCGTCTCCGGTCTGACACCGCCTCTGCCCGAACTCTGCCCGACCGATGGCTTCCTGAGCACAAGCACGACAACTGGTGTCATAGCCCGCCACCACAGCGGAGCCAACACCACCCGCCCCCAAACTCATCGCCCCTCGCCCATCGAGCCACCCAGTGACGCACGACACAATAGCCCCAGCCTAAGAGAAGAAGACAAAAAAAAAAGAAAAGAGAAAAGCATCGACTCAAGAGACAAGCGCGCCAGATTGTCCTCTTGGTCTGTCAATCGTTGCTCCTCGTATCGCATCGCTTGTCGCCTGGCCGCTGGGTCGCCTGGCTGGGCTCTTCGCCTCCACCCCAGTCTCCACCCTGCGCGCATCCGTTGTCGCGCGACCACAGCCCTCCAAAGTGGCGGCGCTTACCATCCTCATCTCCTCCGAGACCGAATTATCGCTCCAGCAGCACCTTAACATCGCCCCTGACCTCCTAGCAACCTACGGGCGCATTGCCGCGGGCCCTGGGGACCAAGAGCCGTTGATGATGGCACAGTCCGTGCCTCATCAAACGACCGACAGGAGGCGCGTCAAGGTCTACGAGCTCCGTGACAACGACTGGTTCGACCGCGGCACCGGCTTCTGTACTGCAGCATGGACTGAAGTATGTCCTCCCGCCTCGAGCCCTCCCTTCTGCCCCTATTGATTGTTTCGTCACATGCTGTATCGTGATGCCCGTGTGCCTTGTCTCGTCCTGTCCTGTCCTGCGCACCATCCCGTTATCGCCATGTCTGCATCAACTCGTCAACCTACCCCCTCGGCCCATTCCATCTCTAACCTGCCTCTGGCCATCTGGACTAACCTGGTCGCACACACTCACAGACCGAAGAGGGACGGCCCAAGGAGCCCCGCGTGATTGTCGACTCCGAAGATGAACCACTGCGCACATTGCTAGAGACTAGGATTTGTAAGGAAGATGGCTTCCAGAAGCAACAAGGCATGCTACAACCTCAAGTAATGTCATGTGTGGTTTATGCACTACTAACGCGACGAGTAGAAACACTCATCGTCTGGACAGAGCCCAGCACAATGGTTGATATGGCCCTGAGTTTCCAAGAAGCTGATGGCTGTGCCCAGATATGGTATGTCCTTTTGCCCTGCAGCCTCCAAGGCGATAAGACGAGGTCGTGGGCCGGGAGCTGACCCTCGCATCAAGGAAATTCGTCAATGACGTCCAGAGAACACTACAAGGGGACGTTGTAGGCCCAGGTACGCAACACTCACCTTCTTTCTCTCTGCGCCACTCAGTAATCTTACAACCCTCCAGTCGATGACAGCTTGTCGGACGATCTAGCAATAGATGCCCCCCCTCCCATCCAACTCCCCCCGGCCGAGCTAGGCAGCCTCCCCGAACTCGAAACGACAATAAGGATGATCAGCAGCTCCGCAAACGGCCGTGATACACTGGCCAAGCTGATCATGCACGAGGATTACATCGGCAAACTGATTCCTCTTGTCGAGATGGCCGAGGACCTCGAGAGCCTCCAGGACTTGCATCGCCTCTGCAACATCATGAAAACAATCCTCCTGCTTAATGACACGACGATTATTGAACATGCCGTCTCTGACGAATGCATCCTGGGTGTTGTTGGTGCTCTGGAATACGACCCCGACTTCCCACAACACAAGGCGAACCATCGGCAGTGGTTGAAGGATCAGTCAAGATACAAAGAGGTTGTTCGCATTGAGGATGATCAGGTCAGGCGCAGGATCCACCAGACATACCGCCTGCAGTACATGAAGGACGTTGTGCTGGCCCGGATCCTCGACGACCCCACCTTCTCGGTCCTGAACTCGATGATCTTCTTCAACCAGGTGGAAATAGTCCAGCACCTCCAGTCCAACGTCGCCTTCCTGCGTGATCTCTTCTCCATCTTTAACCCAGAGGAGAAGACGGAGCAGCTTAGGAAAAAGCAGGCAGTCTTGTTCATACAGCAGTGCTGTGCCATCGCCAAGAACCTGCAGATCCAAAGCCGGCAGGGTTTCTACAGCAGCTTGCTGAACCACGGCTTGCTTGCCGTCATCAATTTCGGCCTCCGCAATTTCGACGTGTCTGTCCGGGTAGGCGCCACGGACATCTTGGTTTCTATGATCGACCACGACCCCCATATGATCCGCCACACTCTCCTCCGGCAGATCCTGGCAAAGCAGCTACCCTTAACGGACACGCTAATTGACCTGCTCTTGGTCGAGGTGGATCTGGGTGTGAAGTCTCAGATTTCAGACGCGCTCAAAGTGCTTCTTGACACCATACCCACTCAAGGGCAGGACGGCGGGATCAAACTGGTGAATGGAGAGTTGCAGTCACGGCCACGGCCAATGAACCAGATTAACAGCCTGGAGGGCCAGCAGCAAACCATTCTCGAGGACTTTTACGGGCGGTCAGCCGCACGTCTGTTCAAGCCCCTGCTCGATTTGGAGGGGCGCACGGAACTCAAGTTCTCCGTGCACAACGACGGGATTTTCAGCTACCTCAACGACATCCTGTGCTTCTTTGCACGGCAGCACCACAATCTCTGCAAGAAGTTTATCCGAGACCACAACATTGCATCGCGATTCGCTCAGTTGCTGTGCTGTAAGGAAAAGCATCTGCAGCTCGGCAAGTGACCCATCCAAGATGCTTACACGGTACCTTGCTAATATTAGACCAGTGGCAATCCGGTTCTTCCGTCACCTTGTCAATCACGTCACAGATGAGTTCTATGTTAGGCTTGTCGCCGAGAAACAAGTACTGGGACCGATCCTGGATGTCCTCCTGCTCACTCTGCCCCGTGACAATCTTCTCAGCTCTGCGTGCCTAGATATCTTCGAGTACATCCGCAAGGAGAACATTAAAGATCTCGTCAAGCATCTGGCCGAGAACTATAGAGAGAAGATCACCGCTCTCAGCTACATCGAGACCTTCCGAGAAATCGTTGGCCAGTACGAGCGGGACAGAGGCTTCCCTGGCAACATGGACACGTACTTCATGGAGTCCGAGGACGAATTGGGCCGACGGCCAACCCATGTCAATGGGCATATGATGGAGCAGATCAGTGTGGACCCGATGGAGGAGGAATACTGGAACACTTCGGACGATGAGGACGAGAATCAGACGAAGCTGGCTGCCAAGGGGACATTGGGGCCCGGCGCGAGCCCCGGTCCCGGCCCTCTCAGCGCTCTCGTTGACTATCACTCGGATGAGGAGTCGGACGAGAATGGCGGCGACGTGGCCATGGCGCAGACCGATTCAGATACCAGCAAGGCACCAAAGGCGGAAAAGTCTGAAGGGGAGCCCCTGACCCCCAATAGTGCAGACACTGCAAGCCCATCTCTGAGCTCAACCCCGCCGGAGCGACTTAGCGAGAAGCGCCGGCGAGAGGAAGAGGATGACGACGAGCTGGGCAAAATGATGCAGCAGAACAAGCGACGCAACAGTACATCTGCAGTGCAAAACGCCAGTGGTGCTGGGGCAACGCTGCGCAAGAAGAAGCCCTTTGGTGGATCACCAAACACTGGTTCTGCCGGAGTCAAAAGGATCGATATCAAGCTGCCCTCTACCGTCCAGAGCTCTGTCGGACAAGGCTCACCAGGACAGGACGATGCGTCGTGAATTACCCCCATACCTGTTAGCTGTCCCTAGTTCTGAAATGGACGGGAAGAATTGCCCATCGTTCCAGCCGTGGCCGATCGGACTTTAGGGCATCTTTTAGCCCCGCACCGGCCTTGTGGGCTACGTGAGTTTGGGAATTCTTGATGTTTGGGGCCCGCGAGCTCTTCTCGCGTCTGCATATACTCGGGTAAGATGAGAGACATCGCAGCTTGGCTTAGGACCCGTGGCAAAATCCCCGAACCTGTTGTGTCGAGGATATTTGAGACGACGAGCCTGCTGTTTCTTGCCAGGCGTTGTGTACTTACACTGTTTGCCAGGAAGAAGAAATAAGTCCACGCACGAGAGACGTAGGTATTGCGAGCGATATTTGCATTTGTATCATATATAGGGGCTGGCTGGAACGGGTTTTTGGGGCCACTGGAGGCGTTGAAGCTGCTTCGTTGGTATTCGGTATGGAAACCAGAAGCTACCCTTGTGTCGTTGATTCCCCTATGCAGCTTGATGAGGAAAGCATCCAAAAAAAAAAAAAAAACCGGCTCTACCGCTCCCTTTTGGATCTATACACTAACAGACGGTCCCTGAAATATGATACTGAGATACTACCTAGTCTCATACCAGGTGGAAAGCCCCTGCCGGGGGTCCTGGGAGCTATTCGTCCAAGTTGCCTAGGCACTACAGCTTAAATAGAGCAGGGCCGTCCGCCTGGAGGAAGGGCTTCCACAACGACCCCCCACACGCCCAGAAGAGGGACCTCCGCATGCCCAAGGGAGGACTTCCACACGAGCCCTTACATGCCTAGCGGAAGGGTTTCCACAAGGGCCCTTCGCATACCCAGAGAGAAAGCCCTCCACACACGTAGAGGAGGGAACCCCATATACCTAAAGGGAAGGCCCCCTTCTTGAGCCCCCTTCCTAAGCCCCCCTTTCCCCCTTGGCCCTCTCTGGACTAGGGTTCTCTTGTAAACTGATTAGAATGTAAATATCATCTAGCCTCTAATTAGTCCATCTTTTTTAACCGTCTGGGTGTATAGTGTATCAAGATCCCGTTTATAGACTATTCTGGACGAACAGCACAGCTCATATCTGTTTCGGTCAGTGTTCTTAAGGTCTTTGGGTGACAGGCTTCCGGACAGGCATGATGTCACGCGTAATATTTACCAAACCTTCCCCCATGCCACTCCGCATTAGGTGGGTCGAGTCATGGGGGATCGACACCTAGCCCGCTGCCGAGAGGCGACCACTCCCGACACTACTGCGGGCTATTTTTCGGCGAAAGTAGCGAGGACGGTGCCGGGCCGACGACGGACGACTCAGGAAGCGACTCGATGTCGCTATGATGGCACACCTCACGATGTAGAAAAGACGCCGTCCACTTCCCCCCTTCTTCGACCACATTCTTTTCTAGGTCCATATCGCCTACGCACTTTGCTCTCCTAGCCCAGCAGCATACCGCCATGGCTCCAGCCCAGTCAAACTCATACTCCACCCCAAAGTGGTGGAAGGAGTCGGTCGTATATCAGATATACCCGTCGTCCTTCCAGTCCACGCCGGACGCCAAGCTGCCGGGATGGGGCACCGTCAAGGGCATGACCTCGCGGCTCGACTACCTCAATTCGCTGGGCGTCGACGTGCTCTGGACCAGCCCCATCTACGAGTCGCCCCAGGCGGACATGGGATACGACATCGCCTCGTACAAGGATATCGACCCACGGTACGGGTCCCTCGAGGACGTGGACGAGCTAATCGCCGAGCTCAGGAAGCGCGGCATGCGCCTCATGATGGACCTCGTCGCCAACCACACCTCGGACCAGAACCCCTGGTTCCTCGAGAGCCGCTCGGCCAAGGACAGCCCCAAGAGGGGTTGGTACCACTGGCAGCCCCCCAAGGGGTATGACAGCGAGGGGCAGCCCATCCCGCCCAACAACTGGGCGCAGATCCTGGGCGAGGCCAACTCTGCGTGGACGTGGGACGGCAAAACCGGCGAGTTCTACCTCAGCCTGTTCACGCCCGAACAGCCGGACCTAAACTGGGAGAACCCCGAGGTCCGCGAGGCAGTGTGGGACGTGATGCGGTTCTGGCTGGACCGCGGGGCGTGCGGCTTCCGCATGGACGTCATCAACATGATCTCAAAGGTGCCCGGCTACCCGGACGCGGACGAGGTGCTGGGCCCAGGCCACCGGTACCAGCCGGCGTGGAAGCACTTTGTCAACGGCCCGCGGCTGCACGACTACCTGAGGGAGATGCACGACACGGTGCTGGCCAGGTACGACACCATCACGGTGGGGGAGATGCCGGGGATAAGCGACGATGACGAGATCCTGCGGACGGTGGGGGCCAACGCCCGGGAGCTCAACATGATCTTCATCTTTGATGTGGTCGACATCGACAGGTATGATGTGCGCATGACGCTGCGGCCGTGGACGGTCAAGGAGATGAAGGGCATCATCTCGCGCTGGCAGCGGACCATGATCGAGCGCGACGGGTGGAACACGGTCTTTATCGAGAACCACGACAACCCGCGCTCCATCTCGCGGTACGCGAGCGACAGCGACACGGACAGGGACAAGTCGGCGCGGCTGCTGGCGCTGATGCAGACGACGCTGGGGGGCACCGTGTTTGTGTACCAGGGCGAGGAGATTGGGATGCGCAACTGTCCCAAGGAGTGGCCGATTGAGGAGTTCAAGGACATTGAGACTATCAACTACTGGAACAAGGTCAACAAGATATACAAGGGCCAGCCGGAGATGATTGCCGAGGGGCGCAAGATCATCGACATGTAAGTCTGTCTAAGCCGCTTTTCCCACACTCTTTCTTCTTCTTCTTCTTCTTCTTCTTCTTGTCTTTCTGGAGAAATGACCCAACACGCCTCCGCAGGAAAGCAAGAGACCACGCCCGCACCCCGATGCACTGGGACGCCTCCCCCAACGCGGGCTTCTGCCCGGCCGGCGTCAAGCCCTGGATGCGCGTCATGGACGACCACAAGACGGTCAACGCCGAGGCCCAGATGGGCTTCGACTCGGACGCGGCGGGGGAGCTCTCGCCCTGGCAGTGGTGGCGGCGCGCGCTGGCGGACCGCAGGGAACACAGGGACGTATTCGTGTACGGCGGCTTCGAGGACCTGTCGGCGGACCACGAGGCCGTGTACGCGTACGCGCGGACGAGCAGCACCGACGCGGCCGAGAGGTGGCTCGTCGTGCTCAACTTTTCTGGCGCGGAGCAGGCCTGGCAGATGCCCGTGGGCCTGGGGGTTGAGTTCTGGGCGGCTACTACGTACGGCAAGGGGAGGGCGGAGGGGAAGGAGACTTCCGGGAAGACTGTGCTTAAGCCTTGGGAGGGGCTGCTTGGGAAGTGCAGGGCATAGAGGGTCAAGGAGCAGCATGCTGTGGCCTGACACTATAGAATGGGATCTGGCACAGTCAATAGACAGATGATGTTGTTCCATCTTTGTGGGCCCAATGAACGATATTTGGATAGATAAAAAGGTCAAAGTCTTTGAAGGCCTAAACGAAAATACTGGTTGCAAAAGACATGGTTTCTCATACAGATATCAACCCACTGGCAACTGTAAAGATGATGGCTTCTCTATACGAGGAATGAAAACGGATGGCTAACACCCAGGCAAGTCTCATGCCCTCCGATTCAGCTGCCAATTTCCACATAGGGTATGTTTTTCCTTCGGCATCTGCGGCGGTACATGAAAACATATAGACACTGCCACACTGCTTGGGGGGTGTAGTGAGCGGTCTATGAAGAATGGGGCCGGGGAAGCTTTGGGGGGACCAAGGTTGGGAGCCAGGTTTTTCACGAGGACTTGCGGATCTGGTGGCCCATCGTGCCGACTCCAACTGAGACCACATCAGATATTCCCAGAGTCAGGTTCAGCGCTCATTAAGACTTTCTGGTATGGACAACGTCAGATTGGTTTCACTGAGAACACAGCACTGGACCCCATTGTCTTTGGAAAAGATGCGAAGTGGGGAACCTGGGATGGTGGTTGGCCTCGAGATCAGCTCGAGCTACTTGCTTCAGATGCTTCCTCTCCTTTTTTTGCCCTTCATACCGAGCTCCTCCAAATGGCTCGCCAGGCCCCCACGTTTGTCTGTGTAACCAACCTCTCCTCCTCCGATCAACTGTCGCCATTAATCCAGGTCTCATCTGAGCATCTCATTCCTTTCGTCGTCTCCTCAAAGCACTTGTCGAGATCTAAGCCACCGACACTCGCATATTCCATCATCCTGCCGTCCTCGCCGTCGTCAACCCGCCAGGCAATCAGACTAGAATCATGCAGCTGACTGTCGATGCTCTCATTCATGCCGTTTCCGAGGCAATCGGCCACCTCAAGAGCACTGTCTCTGACGATCTAGTTGGGTTGGCGCAAAAGAACATCACTGAGCACGTCACCGCTTTGTTGTCCACACAGAATGAGCAGAGCATTGTGAGCGCCGTCGGCCTAACATCAGACTACTTCAAGCTTTCCGGTAAGAACAACATTCTACGGTTTTATCTTAGCGGCTGTTGGTTGACAAGATCTAGTCGCTGCCAAAACCGCTGCCGAGCACTGCGCACAGTTTGCCGTCGCCAATCTCACTCGAACTGTCGACATCCTCAGGGACAACCCGCTGGACTACGTCCCCAAAGCGTACGGCGGAATCAGGGACTGCCTCCTTGAGGAATCATCCAAGAATGGGTCCAATTTCGGCTGGTTACTGCTCCTGGCACTCATTTTCATCATCATGACTGTGCTGCTTGGTCCATGGTGGCCCATCGTCCTCCTGCTTCGGATGATCGGCTTTGGCGCTCTCGGTCCAATGCCTGGTACGTCATCTCATATGGCACCTCAACACAAAGAAAAAGGAAAAAATACCAATTTGCAACTTCGAAACAGGATCTATCGCAGCCATGCTGCAGTCCTTTCTGTATGGCGGGTTCACCCCCGGCGGCGGATGGTTTGCATTTCTGCAGAGGTGGGGAATGAATCTATAATGGAGCTCTCTCAAGGAATGAAATTCTTTGGGATTCTGCTACGCTTAATTTTCTTTGGGTTCAGAACCTGATGGTGTCGAGATGCTCAAATGCCCATTCGTCCAGTTTCGAAGCCAGAGGGCCAGTCTATAAAATGTCTTAGTGTTCTGTGAATTCTTGAAACACTAATTTTATGAGCTTTAGAATTACTGTGGAACACGAATTCTGAAAATTTATTGCAATTCACATGATTCCTTCATCCCTATTGGAGATCATCCCCCCAGTGGGTCTGGCATGGCATTCACCCATCTGATCAAGCTACATAAGTGTTGATCAGGCAAATCAGGCGCTGGTATGAAACGGAAAACTGCATATTAAGCATGTGGCAATAGCTCGAGGCGAGAGCTGGTAGTAGTCTACGCGGTGAGCGATCGTCGATGGGGAACGCATCGTGCCCATGAGAGGCCGATCTGGCTGTCATTTCTTCACTAATTGTAACACGTGGGGTACCTCGAATATATTAAAAAGATATAAATCTGGCTTGTAAACACGAGATGGTGGTCTCCTGCAGGTGAAACTGACGCCTCTTTCCCTTTTGTTCATGGCACACGAAGCATCCATTTCCGACACCTTACGGTCTCCATAATTTCTTAGACTTTCAGACAATACCCAATACGGCCTTTTGAAAATCCCTACCCTAGAAAATCCAGCTCCGTATATTTTCTTTATACGATTACACTTCATAATCTAAATTGTGTTAGGTTGATTCCGGCTCAGAACATGCTTCATCGCCATTCTCAAACGTTCCGTCTAAGCAGCGGCAGACAGATGGGAACCAGTTCCATTCGATTATTCAACCCATGCGAATTCGACACTCGTCCTTGTACTGAGGAGTCCTCATCATTGCGGTACCTCAAGCCTCTGCCGCTCTGTCAAAACGGGAAACTATATCACATCAACTTGCCTGCATCTGCCTTCCCGCCCTCCGCCTCACAGACCAATGAAGTATCAGAGGAATACAAGTGTATCATAATCCAAAACTTGAGAGATCATGAGAATGAATTCAACCTGAGACGTAATGGCTTTCAGGCTTTCAGTCACCCAGGCGCGGCTGGTCCTGGGAAACAGGCATCGAAGCCTTCTCTGACCGATGCAGACGAGGAAGCATTGAATGCTTGGCTCTGGCTGTATATCCAGAAAGCCCGATGGGCAGTGACGACGATACAAGTATCAACAGTTGACTTTCCAAGTGTTCGAACCGAGAATTCCAGGAACTTCCTTAGAAGCATATCACATGCTTTCAATGGAAGTCTATTGGGCGGTTATGCACATTACACAGGCGTTTTATACATGTGATCGGCTGCGAACTTCTCGAACATGGCTATATATATGGGTCATTGGGTTAAAGAACAACGTCGTCGGGGACTTGAAACCAGCATTCCGAACGAGAGACTCGTGATTGAGAAGTACGAGCTGATGGCTTCTAGAGACGATTGGCAGAGATGACAAGATTGAATCATTGTCAAAATATAGCTGGAAAGAATTGCCACGAAACTAAGCGCTCGGCAGGATCTAAAGTTTTGTGCGATAGTAACTCGCATAACTAGGTGGCAAATGTTCCTTTACAATAAGTCATTGCTGATAGAGCTTGAGCATAGACACATATTCGAAGGCACTTGCCTTGAAGTACCTCTCCTGTGTCGTGTAATTGACATACTGCATAACGTTTAGCGAACGAGGCATGATACTCAGATTTTGCCCGCGTGGTTCCAACTTACCTGCACACCAAAGCGACAAGAGTACCCATGATCCCATTCTGTTCAGAGTCAGTATCTGAAATTCTGACAATTGAAAAAGCCACCCGGAAACGAGCCTTGCCCCTGTTGCAAATGGACAGGCTTCGTATGCCGATGAAATGCTGTTGGGAAGATATCTTCAACCTGCTTCCACAAATTTACATACCGAAGTTGTCGAGAAAGCTCCAGGCTAATGTCCCCACCACGTTGACACCCTCGGCCATGGCCATGAGAATCGACTGCAAGTACTCTTTATAGTACCTTGAGCGGAGAGGGTCAACGATGATGGACTGGAGATCCGTTCGCAGACTCTCGTACGGCTCCGGCATCCCGAACTCTGATATCACTATTCCGCCCTGGAGTTTACAGACTCAGTCATCTGTGATTTATATGACCGCTTTGCTTGTTTTGTCTGCATGTGGAATCCTGACTTACAGCTGCTCTGAACATCTCCTGGTATGTCTTCAGCATGGTTGGGACCCAGTCCGTACTGTAGGACAACCAGCTGGCGCAAGGGTCAACAGCAGGACCGGTGGGCCAGTAGTCTGCGCCTGGATACGTTGAAACGCTGCCATAGCATCGAGGATAGTCCGGGTGCGAGGAATTGCCGATGCACGCCTGCAGGCCACCATCTCCCGGAACCGTGATGAACCCTCCGCCACCGTAGGCATCGATCATGAAGATGTCGCTCGTCCCGTTGATCTGTGCCTTCTGCTCTTCCGTGAACGGCGGGAGAAACGGCGACACGTACTCCTTCACGCTTTCCGGGAAATCCCCTGTGAGGAAAACGGGCGTGGCCCACAGGCCGTCGTTGAAATCCCATGCCCTCTGAACGGCGGCTGCGGTGTCTGCCGACTCGTCCAGCGGGATCTTGTATCCGCCATTGTTCTTGAATGATATACTGATGGAAGAGTTGATACTCTTGCCAATGCGATATGCTGACGAGTGGGCTAGCAGAGCATTTCGCGCACATGCGTAGAACTGTTGGTCAGGTAGGATGGCGGTTGCGCTGTCGTTGAAATACCCATCTGGCAGTGGATATCTGTTGCAAAAGACGCTGGGCTCATTTATTGTAACCCAGTATTGCACCTTGCTTGACCATCGTGCGAACACTACGCGGGCGTACTCGCTGAAGTCGCTGGTGATCTGGTCGTCAAGCCATCCGCCGTAGGTGAGTTGCAGGATAAGTGGCAGGTCCCAATGATAGAGAGTAACTACTGGAGTGACTCCATACTGGATACATGTATCAATCACATCGTCATAGTGCAATAGGCCTGCCTCGTTGACCTCCCCCGAGCCGAAAGGGAAAATACGCGACCAGGAGGTAGAGAATGCGTATGTGTTAATACCGAGTGCGGCGATGCGCGCGATGTCTGACGATATTAGCTCGTACAGGTAGCTACTTGGATGCCAGATAATTACCTTGTTTGTAGAGGTAGTAATTGTTGTCCGCAATGTCTGCCGTCTCGTTGTTCTTCACAAACCCCGGGACTCGAGTGAGCACATCCCAAATACTCGGGCCTCGGCCTTCAGCCTTTACTGCACCTTCGACCTGGAAAGCCGACCCTGATACACCGCGCCAAAAGTTCTGGGGCAATTTCCAGCTCTCGTTGCTAGCCTGCAGTGGAACTTGAGCGCCGGGAACGGGAAGGGTCGGATAGAACAATGGTGGTGGCGGAGTGAGAGATTCAGATGGTACGGGGGCAGGGTCGACAGTGCTTGCGACTGGCGAAATGCTTACTGGGCCGACGTACTGGTCCCAGAGTTCTGCAATGAATGTAAGCTTGGACGCACGAAAGATAAAGAAGTGCGGCCAACTGAGTCCCAATCTCTCCCCGGGCGACTGACCGTCTAAGGATAGGCTTGTTGTGTTCTGCGCCGGGATGCTCTTTAGAAGCGCACCGGAGACCAACCAAAGGCAGAACTGTTTCATCGTGACTGGAATCCTCAAGGGTCTGCTTATTGTCGACTGAGTCCTCGTGACAAGTCCTGCGAGGTTCTCTTGATCCTGGGGGACCTAACCAACCCCTTGTAATCAACAGAGCGGGGAAGATGCATGGAACTGCAGCACACCCGCACTTTACACCAAGATCGGCATGTGATAAAGCGAGATTTCCTTTCTTACATGACATCGAATAACACCGAAATGTAAATGTAAGAAGTTACATGGCTGTGGTCACTCGAATCCAGCCCAGCGTCAAGTGGCTTGGGTGCAAGTGGTACGGATAGCTGCTGCACATGGGTACTTATGATAGGCGACCCTTGTGAATGGAGAAGGACCTCAAAACGTCGCACAGGTCGAAGAGATTTGATCACTGATGCTATCGGTCTGTGAGTTATTTCGCTGCTGGTATTGCAAGCTGTGCATTGGTTGCTTTGAGTATATTAAGGGGTTTATAATGCGGCTTCTCCCCTCGAGTATGTGTTGAGCTTCTAGCGACTACGGTCCCTGGCCCAACGCAGGCGATACCTTCCGGCGGTCCGCTTGCTCTTCTTGCACCTCACTGCGCCATTGGTTTTGCACCCCAGACTCATGGATGGAGGGATTCAAGGTAAAGTAGTGTGTTGTAGCTCGAAAATCTTGGGCCTTGGCCAAGTCGTCCATCCCCGGCAACCACCATTCGGTTTTGCTCAGTTTTTGAGCGGAAAGAAAAGACCTTGAATTTGGCGCCTGGATAAACATGAGATAGCCCGGATGGGCCGAGTGCTGAATGGCCGGCTGGGCCAGTTATTAGATGCGGAACGGAAGCGAGAGAGATGTCCCCTCTAGACTAAACTTCAGGAACTTGTGGAGAGAGACGGCCGCGCGAGTCGAGATGTCAAGAAATCATCGCTTGCAACCATGCGTTTCGTGTCTCCCACTGTCATAGTCCATGCAAATGGTAGCAGTCCAGGCTTGAGATGATGGTCTCCCGAGTTGCAGCTGATTTGATAATTCGCAGCCATCAAAGAATCACGGTTGCATGGGCCGCTCAACCCGTACAAAGAAAGTCTGCCGAGAGACAAGTCACACCTACATCCTTCGAGAAATTAACCAGTCTGTCAAGACCCCACAAAAACCTCGCGATCTGGGAGCGCTCATGATCAGGACAACGCCACTCCTCCTGCGTGTTGTCAATCAGCCCCTGAGACAGAAACACGTTAAAGAAGGATGATGACATACATGACATAGTCCTCTTAGTGCTTATTAATATAGTAAAAGGCTAGGAATTAAAATGTCAGTAACAATGATCTATTGAAATAAAGGGTTCTATTGAAGTTTATCATAAGCACTTGAAAATGTTATCTGGCGGTCTAAGTTAGTTATGTGGCCAATGGGTGACTACGGGGCCAGATCTTCCAACCATCTTCTTCATTCCATCTTGCCCAGTGGCCTCCTGTCCCCTCAAGCAAGGTAGTCACGAACTTTGCACCTATTCATCTTTTGGTGTGATCTATTTCCGCAAGTGCTCCACATGTTGTTCTGTGGCGTAAAGCGTTGGCGCAGTACCCTGCAGCGAACTACTGCATGCACCCTTATGAGCCAGAACGGGTCCGAGTCAGTTGCTTCCCGATGCTAAATATTCACCCGATCTAAATATTCAGCTTTCTAGGAGTCGAAGGCAACCCTGGTCCCCGTGTCCTTTCTAAAGCGGCCAGAGTTTTACGTGAAAAGGCCCCCCAGCAAAATCTACATTAACGATTCTTTCAGCATGGAGTCTTTAATGTGAAGAATTCTCAGGCCTGCCATTGCTACCTAGCGAAAAGGTATCCTGCAGCCTTCTTACTGCGGCTCGACAATAGACAACATCATGCTGATAGTATCTCAAATTTCATTTCTGAATTGAATCGAGCTCATATGCGGATACTGCGCGGTTGCTTACTCTTATGGTCACATTTTATATATATACTGCAGCATTGTTTAGCAGCGCATGTAAGCACTATTCCTGTTTAAGATGAAAGAACATGCCACTCACGGTGAGACATACAAAAGGACCGAGCTAGCAGTATCTCCAAATGCCCACGTGTGCTTCACAGGGTCCACACTTCGTGCACTTCGAACGGCTTATTCAGGAATTACGAGAAACCAGACCGCTTAACATCCCTGGACCGGATTCCGGGCCCCCCCTTCCGGCTGCCTTTCCCACACAAACTCACACTTCTGAACGGCCGATATTAAATTTGAACAAAATATTAAAAAAACTTACCTCTTTTTAAATATTTAATATTATATTATAAGGAAAATATTTTATTTAAAAGGGTTTATGAAGATAATAGCTCTAAAACAGTTTTTAAAATAATACTTCTTAAATATTAAGTATTTCTAATATCTTTTATAAAAATACTAAAACTTAAAAAAAACCTACTATTTTAAAAAAAACATCTTTTAAAATAATTAATAAGAATTTTGCCTATTTAAAAATAATATATTTAAAAGCATAACTACTTATAGTATAAATATATTAAAAGATTATATTAGGAATCTTTTCTTTCGTAATATAAGTTAAAATTTCAAGTTTCATTAGTTATATACATCAAAAAATTAGCTATTTTTGGAATTTATTTAGAATTTATTATGTAGGGTTAAAAAGTGGGTGCGTTTTAGTGCGGCCACACCAAGTGTGGAGGGGGTCGGAATCAGAGGGGACGATGTTATGGAAGTTTACATACCCAGCTGGAGAGCCCCTGTCTCTCACTGCTCGCTCATACAGTGGAGGAAAGGAACGGACGTGATTACTACTCAGAAAAAGCTATACAGGACCTTGGCAAAATCCCACGATGCATTCGGTCTACCTAGTCTACTTGCTAGGGGAGTAAGCAATTTTGGGACATAGCAGGCTTTAGCCACATTGAAGATAGTGAGTGGACTGGTTTGGACAGCCTCAACCTGAGGAGTGTCCAAAGGTGGAAGCGTGGATTCCTAAGAGAAAGCTGCCTGCTCTAGCCTCGGCTGGCAGAGATTTCAAGCGTGAACAGCTTCAGCTTGCCCCTTCAGAGATGGCCGTGACATACTAACCGATCACCGCCAGCTGAGCAAAGCGTTGAGCTCTGGAGCATCAACATGATGTTGGGAAAAACTATAAGTAGGAACTTGGAACCCACAAATTAGCAGACTTAAGACCATCATCATCACAGACATCCACAGCCCGGTCATTCTTTCGAAGCCACTCCTCTTGCACTCTACAGCATTCGTCATTGCCCACCATGATCTTCAACCGGTTCCCCCTTCTCTCCTCTCTCCTCGCGGCTTCAGCGAGTGCAATTCCCTTCGTTCCCGAGGACTTCCCTCTCGCTGCCGTCCCTCTAAGCGATCTGCCTGCTCCTGACACCGTTCCTGCACCTGTCAATTTGACCGAGCCAATCAAGTTGTTGACGCGTGCTACCGAGGGGATTCACCTTGTCAACTGCCAGGGGAACGGATACGCTTACTCTATCGAGATTGTAGGCCCACTTCCTCTTGACTTCCTAAAGATAGCCATTTCCAGCTGAAAAGGCGCATATGTGGAGCTCAAAAGCTAATCTTGTGCTGTAAATAGTACTGCAGTGACGACAGCAACTGCAACTACCAGCCCAGCTCCAACAACCAGTGCTTCCTGTCCAGCAGCGGTTTGTTCACCTGGGAAGGCCGGAGCAACCAGGGCTGTGGCTTTACCAGCGGCACTACGTTCTATTATAGTCTCCCGTCCAATGCTCAGTCCTACGCCAACTACGCCAAGGTTGGGTAAGTAACTCTGGAGCTGAAGTACCGGTGATAGAAGCCAACCAAACTAATGAGCTCACCACGCTACACAGGACTGGTTTCAATTCGTTCCACAACTACAATATCTTCAAGGATGACAAGCATACCATGTACACTGCCGGGAATGGTGCTGTGTGCAAGAGTATCTACTACTGTCTGATTGTAAGAGTCCTAGGTGTTGCCGACTGTGGTGCATGGGTGGCTGACAAAACGTGATCCAGGCTTAAGCAAATGCTACAACCCGAACTACCATTGTACCCACCAGTTCAAACTAATGCAAATCCCTTGAGAGTTCGCTCAATAGGTATAGGTGGAATAATACTGGGCTGATGATTTCAAGTTGTTCCTTTTCTTCCGGAGCCACTCTATAGAGGACTTCTGCGCATGTGACTTCACCGCGACAGTACTCGAGAATCAAAACTTCACATAGATAGCTCTTCAGAATAGTCTAGGCTGTTCTTTCAATTCAATATGATCGCCCACTACTGTTCCAAGCCACATCAAATCGCCTTTCAAGGCCGTGGGCTGCCGAAATGAAATTGCCCGCATTCCGCAATAGTAGCAGTTGACCTCCTAGGGTTGGCGGATAAGTTACGGGGTTTCCCAGACTTTGAGCAACCTCCAACCGCCAAATTTGAGGTGTTAACGAATGAATCATCGGCGGAGAACAAGTCATCACCGAGAGGTCCGATAGAGCTTGCAGATGGTTAGGACACAATATGCGGGTAGTGATAACCCAAATCACTCTGACATATGCTAAGTACTCTGAAAGTGATCACCGCCTTTTCCAGCGAAAGAGTCTGGATGTGCTATTGATTATGAATGCAAATGATGTCCTTAAACATTATTCACATGTAGATTGCAACTGATGGTGCACCCTGATGATCATTGGATGCGAGCAAATCTAAAAGACATTTTGTCCTCGAAAGACACTCCTAACACGCCTCCTAAATCCCTCTTTGCGTTTGGGGGGAGCTCTAACTTCTTCCTGTTGAGTTGTGTTGAATGAAACAGTCTTTGCAACTGAGGTGGGAGACGTTGGCGACTTATTATCCCCAGGCTCCTGGATTTTTCCAGTCTGATCAGTGGTACATAGGCCCTTCAAGAGGCGGCTCAGCCTCTTCTCCTCCCCAGGGTCGAGATTCGCAATCTCGAAGCCAGATGATTGTGTGATCCTTGTCGGGCTCTGCCATTTTGGTGCGAGACTTCCGAGCTTGGCCGGCGTGAATTCCGGTATCTTCTTTCCGACGTATAAGGCGAGGTCACAAACACAAGCTAGCTCGATAAAACTTGTAATATCTGGCTCCTGGAACAGTATGTCCATTGCATGTAAAAAACTCCACCTGTTGAAGTGTTGATCAATGATTCTTTCAAGGTTGTCGAGCTCTTCGATCACGGCATTCCCGGTTGTGACTTCGAACTCGTAAGCATAGTATAGAGAGCCAAGTATCCACTGCGCAAGGCGAGAACGTAGGTATGTCAGAGAATGTAGATGGAGCAAGGATCTGAGTTGGCCGAGATTTGCCTGCAAAAGAACCATTCTAGGCTCGAAGCTCCGGCCTGCAAGATGTACCAGCTTTCTGTTGGCCTCCTCTGTCTGGATGTAGTCCACCACTGTCCTGTGAAGAAATCTGACCTTCTCTCCGAATAGGACAGGTTCTTCAGGCTCTGGGGATATGTTTATCAAATCTCTGCATTGATGGACGAGTTGGCGCGTCTTCGTGGTGAGTGTATTGGCCTCGTCCACGTCCATATTTGGCCAATTACGAAGAAAAGCTAACGGCTCATCTGCCATCGGCTCGTCCTCAAAGTTTAGACAGAGAAGCGTAATTATTGGCAATGTGGTGCGTGCCAAAGACATGGTTAGAAGCAATCGACTGACGCGCGTACGATACACGTCTTCGATAGAGGCCAACATCCGGTCGAAGTACTCCGATAAGTCAGTTGGTATTAGCTGTACTCTGTGACGGAGATCCTGTATATTGTCTTCGTCGCGAAACTCCCGTAAAAGGGACCGAGTGACAAGAAAAGTCCAAAGGAAGACACCTTGCGCTCTCTTTGTGATGTCTAGGATCAGTTCCGCAGCCGCGGATCTGTAGCTTGATTGAAGCTTCTTGAACCGATAGTCTTCACAGAGGGTGTCATTAACGAAAGAGTACATGTCGTGTCGTGTCAGTTCATGCACATATAAGTTCCATGGGGAACTGTCAAAGGCGTCCTTGAAGCCCAGCCACGGTCTGCTTGACGTACAAATCTTCAGATGGGGGTGGCTGACGATTCTCTGGATTATATTGACAAGCTCCGTATGATCTCCATGGTACTCGTCAAGACCGTCTATGAAAATGCAGACCTTGAACCCGGGCTGCTTCATGGCTCCGATGTTGTCGAGTGCTTGCAAAAGCTGGGATCGACTCCATGAGACAAAGCTCTGGGAAAAGGGGCCGTTGAATCTTTCTGCGCAGACCTCTTCGATTATTTGGGGCCGTTGTTTGAAGATTTGGAAGAGAAGAGCCCGAAAAAGTCCCTCCTGGGATTTCTGAATCGCTGTTCCTGAGCTCCAGAAGAAGTGCTTCGCAATGATCAGGTTGTCGCTGCCAGCCCATTCCCGCAAAGGCGTGCGCTTAGTGCATTCGTCGACAAGGAATTTCATCAAAGTGGACTTCCCTGACCCTGCCTTGCCAGCGATCCAGTATATCCCGTTATTTTCCCGGAGCCATTCGTGGAATTTGAAGCTTGTATTTGCGCCAAAGACCCAGTGAAACGTCTTTTTGTGAGCATCCGCGATCGCGAATTCTCTTTCCCTGAGTTGGTCAAAATGCAGGCTCTGCAATATCAATTCGTTCTTTCGGTGAATGCCCTCTTCCATGGATTCTTTGCAAAGTGCAATGTACTCGCGGACCACCAATTCTAGGCGTGAAGAGGACTGGCTTTTATGGCTCGTCGTGTTCGCTGATTGGTGCTTATCATCCATTTTCTGGGAGGCTTTAAGAAGAACTGTGACAGATTTCTGTAGCGCAGCTCTAATCTCACAACGATCTGGGTTTTGTGGTGACACCAAAGTGTCCAATTTCCTTTCAATGGATACTTGCTGCGAGCTTCCCACTACGTCAGCGCCACCCTAGCCACAGGCACACGGGACCAAAGACTAACCGTATCAAAACCAACAAGTGGTGAGAGACCTGGGCGCGTAAATCTGAGAGTGAATCAGAGAGCTCCCGGAGTTCTTTCTGCTTGTATAGTGTCTTCCCAGTCTTGTGCAAGCTGCGGATGAGATTGTCTTCTTGTTTCTTCGGCAGTTCGTTGACGATGCTTTGCACTTTCGCGACCACCGCGCGACATTGGTCTGCAAGGCCTTTCATGGCTGCGCTCATGTTGTACTGGTTGACGCACTCCATTTCCTGGGCCATACGTTCTGTACTAGCAACGACATCCTTGTGCTTGCTGACGTCATTGCCGTGACTGGAAGCGAGTTTTTGGACGAGTTTGGTGTATTGCACTGCGTAGTCAACACATTGTAACACATTACTCGCCAGGCTGATAGTTGCGAGGGCTTCCATGATGGCATACTCAAGTATAGCAGGACGTAGACACTTGGTGAGAAATGGCCTCAGTGATGGATGTTTCCAAGTAACAAAAATTTCGTGTTTTGAGGGGTACGGTGATGTGTTCGCCCCGCCTTTCTTTACCTGCATATGTAGCTAAGTTTAGCGAGGACTAATATGCAGGAGCGCATTCATTAGAAGAATGACCACGGATCCTGTATCTAGGCATTGCGAAATGACAACTGAGCAGCGACCCGGGGAAGGGTGCCTTTTTTTGTTTCCTTTCTAATATTTTTTTTGAAAAAAAAGAAAGAAGAAAAGCAGAAAAAACTCATTTTGGTTCAAGTCTCTACTCCCGAGCATTAGACCAAATAATTGTGTTGATAACTAATAACGCCTGGCCGAGTACATGCCAACGGGGCGGCACGATCCGCAACTGAGTGCTATTCTGTCAGGCGCAATCTATCGGTCCCGTCCTCGGCCTATCTGCCGGAAAGGATACGAGGATCAGAACTTGACCACCTTTGGAAGGTCAACATGTGCATCTGGCTGGCGCGCTTGAGCCTGTCTGACATACGAGATTCAGGGTGCGGAGTGAAGGTTTATCCGCAGTGATGCGAAGATCTCGCTTACGCGTAGACCGACACGCCTCACAAATATAAAATGTCGTGCACCTCCTTTTACAGCCTCGTACGCATTCTTTCTTGCGTTGCTCACCACATCGTTTCAAACTGCGATAGAACTATTTGCTCAACATGAGAATACCCTACAGACCGACTGCGCAAGACCCGTCAATCGGCCGTGCCAGCAACGTCATGGGTGGGGGTCCAGACTCGCCAGGCCTTTTCGGTGTTCGCGCTGAAGTCCTGATCCCCGGGCGTGGCGAACCGATTCCTGACGGTGGGATCGTCGTCTCAGTTGCCGGAGGGATCATCGTCTGGGTCGGGCCCTACACCGGTCTCCCCTGCGAGTACAACAAAGTCCCCTTCACTCGGCACTCTGGCGCTATAATGCCTGGCCTGTGGGATGTCCACACCCATTTCAGCGGAGCCAATATTGTTGCGGGAATAGAGGACCCAGTCAAGCCCTTCATGCCTGGCACTCAATTCCAAGTCGGTGCCGTGACGGTGGACGACCTTCGAGCCACCCTCATGGCCGGGTTCACATCTGTGCGGGAGCTGGGCGGAATGGCAGGCTACTTACAGCCTGTCATCGACAAAGGAGCCATCGTTGGACCCAACGTGTACTCGTCTCTGTGTGCACTCAGCATCACCGGTGGCCATGGTGACCAGCACGACTGTCCACTGGGGCTGGTACGAGGAGCAAACGATGGGAGCAACGGGGTCGCTCTCTGTGACGGTGTGGATGAGTGCGTCAAGATGACCAGGTCCGTCATAAGGAATGGCGCCAAGGTCATCAAGATATGTAGCAGCGGTGGTGTCCTGAGCATCGATGACCAGCCTGAGGACGCGCAGTTCTCTCCAGCCGAGCTTGAGGCAATCGTGCAGGAAGCAGCGAGGACCGGCCGGGTCGTGGCATCTCATGCCATCGGCAAGCCCGGCATCATGAACGCCCTACACGCGGGGGTGAAGAGCATCGAGCACGGCATGTATCTGGACAAGGAGGTTGCGTACCTTATGAAGGAGAAAGGGGCGATCCTGGTGCCCACGCGCCACATCGTCGAAAGCCTCATGGCAGGGTCTGAGGATCTCCCGCCAAAGATTCTCAAGAAGCTCAATCGGATAGCCCAGCTGAGCAGGGACAGCTTCAAGCTCGCCGTCGCAGAGGGTGTCCGCGTCGCGCTCGGCACGGACACGTACAGCAGCGACCGCGAGAGTCTTCTTGCTCACGGGCGCAATGCCAAGGAGTTTCACTGGATGAAAATCGCCGGCATGACACCGTTGCAGGCTATCGAGGCCGCCACTGCCACTCCGCCCGAAACCCTCGGCCGGCAGGGCCCAAAGGCAGGACAGCTCAAGGAGGGCTTTGACGCTGATGTCATTCTGGTTTCCAAGAACCCCCTGGACGATATCGGTGTGCTCATGGATGCCAGCAACATAACCCATGTGTGGAAAGGAGGTAAACTGTTCAAGTCCACATAAGAGAAAACACTGTTGTGGTTAATGACCAAATACGGCCACGTAGGCTGGAGATACTGGTTACCTATCACAGGGGTGATAAGAAGGACTTGCTCTGCGTTGAGTTCGAAGAGAGGCAGCCATGATGAAGGATCGTACTGTGGTGTCACAGCCCAGCGGGAGTGAGAGCCAAGTGGGGTTAGGATTGCGTTATAGGCCAAGATGTTGAGGTGCATATAGCGGTTAAAATCTACATAGGTGGTGTTGTATCGGCTTTCTGCAGGAAAGGTCATCGGAATATACACCCACCTTGACCTTTTCTACATGGAGATGATAGTGTGTATACCTAGATAATGGTGGGAATCAAGACGGCATCAATGATGTGGCTTCTCAACCCGCGCGGGAAACCATCAGCACGAGTAACCCAAGACCAACTTATACTCTGGCGAACGGCCATACTGCGAAAACCGTATGCTTGCTTAGGAAGCACGAAGGAGCTGAACTATATTGATCGCATGGATCCTACGGTCTCGATCCGCCTAGGTCATACTCTAAGCACACCTTCTAGAACCCCCAGGGTCGCCGTGGTCACACACACACACACACACACACACACACACCACAATTCTACCCGCATTCAACTGTTAGTGTTACAATAGAACTCGTGAGCATCTTCCCTGTACGAGCATAACCTGGTAAAGTATCCTGTTCGCCGAAACTCCTGCATGTCCCGGCCGTGGTGGACCACCATGTCACACCTCATTTTCTTGCTGACCGCTTACGGCTGATCCCTGGCTGTGGCAATGCCCATGGTTGCGGCTTGAGTGGGGACTTACTGATACATCAATGCCATGTGTCTGCGCAATTCAGCGCCCTCAGCCTTAGCTTCGCGGGCCATAGCCTTGAGCCATGCCGTTTCATTGCTCTCGTCCTGTGTGTCTTGACTGACGTCTTCTGCGAGATAGAACGATTGCCGAGCCGGGCTCAACACATCGTGACTACTTGAACGTCCGTGAGCGTCGCCCTCCGCATCCGTAATCGTGTGCGAACCACCAGTTCCTCCACGCACGGCTTGGCCGCTGTGACCTCCCTGTTGAGGCAACCACGGCTCGCGTTGGTATATCTGCTCTTCCTGCCCCGGAGTCTCTTGGTCGTCGACCTGAAAGCCTGGCCAGGCGGAGCTGCTTCCAGATGTGGTGAGCTGCCCCTCCCGCATGACTTTGTCATATAAATGATCCTGGCCGGGGTCTTTCTCGAGCTCTTCCGCAAAGCCGTGCCAGTATTCGTTTGCGGGGGCAGGGTCTTGGTTGCAAAGAAGGTAGGTAAGCTTGCACTTCTCTAGTATTCAAAGCTTCGACTGCGATGATCTCAACGATCTTTTAACGGACGTATCTACACAATCGATGATCACAGACAGGGCAGTGATTTTCTTTCTCTGTACCCAGGGCACCTTTGTGTCGGAGCCAGTCTTGGTGCTCAGGGTATCTCGCCAGGTTGCGAGGGTTGCCATGCCTGAACCGTACATCCAATCTTTTAATCTTGTCAGGCGTGGGGGGTTCTTCCTGGAGCCGATCAACAAGGCCCTGTAGACCGCATGGCTTGTGCACGGGTCAGCCTGGCATGGGTGGCTCTTGCAGAGCTCGTCGAGAACCAGACTAGAGAGTGAGCTCGGGACTCTCTCCCCGCAAGAAATCATGGCCTGGGCCCAAAATGGCCGTGGAATCTTGCTGTACCACTGCACGAACTCGACATCATTCTTTCCTTGGTCGGTCTTTGAATAAGACATGAGAAGATATCGCTGACGCCAGGGAAAGGTTTCGAGGTCATTAGCCTGTGCAGGCTTCGACATTGTAAGTAGAAGACTTGTCGTCCCCGAATGGGAAGAGATTTGGCGTTTCTGCTTGTCAATGTGGACCACGAGAAAGTTGGAGGGTAAGTTCTGGCGGCTGCGGCGGACTTTGAGCGTTACAGGTACTCCGGATGGGCTGGAAGACAGGTTCTTTGATGTCGATGACTGTGGCTGGTGACCATGAGCCTCGGAGTCGGCAGCGGTGGTATTGGTATCATCAGGGGGGGAATCGGCTCCCAGTTGACCTGACTCTGGGCTCGAGCTCTGCAGCTGGCTGAATGGCGCCACACCCCCTTGCCGAGAATTGTATGGGGGTTCCATGAGCCATGGAGGTTCATGTGACTTTTGCGCAGGGCTTGGCCGAGTGGCGCCCTCTGCTTTTCCGTTGAGGTTGCTTGGTTGCAAGTTCGGAGGGTGCTGAGGCGAGGACACGATGCTCGTTGTATATGAAACATCCCGATCGCGAGCAGCCTCATGGGCGACCAGATGAAGCCGTGGCCGTTTCGACGAGCCCCCAGTGATCTTGGGGGGGATGGGGAACGGGGTTAGCTGGCGTTCGGAAGTCTGTGTCGATGCGTGTCTAGTCGACGTGGTCTCAGAAGTCTGGGCTGACGCGTTTCTCGTCAACGCGGACGCGGTCGCAGTCGGCATGGTCGTAGTTGACGCGGTCGCGTCTTCACCGTGTGCCTTGTTCACCACCATGTTGTTGATGTCGTCCTCATGCTGCAGCTCCATATTGGTGCAAGTTATGGTGCCACTGATTATTCTTGCCTGGCAAGGAGTTGTCGCATATGCAGGAAGTCCTTGAAAGGTTGATGTGGGTGGTTGAGCGCAGGCACCAGTGCAATGAGAATAATTGGCGCTAGGCTATACGAAGAGAGATAGAAGGAGGCGAATGAAGGTATGGCAGTCCTTCTCTACCAGTAGTGGGCAGTACCATCGATAGGACTGTGTCTGACCCAGTCACTGTGCCCAACATTGAAGCCTGTATGGTGAACTGGGCGACCAAGCAGTCAGTGCTCGATCATAAACAAAAAAGGGGGACATTAACAGAGGACAAACAAATGTTGCCTGTAGTATCTGCGCCTACCTTCATAGTCTGTCACTAGATATTGGGGAATCAGTACCATTTCTCAACAGAAGTCCATGAGGTATTTTTTTTTCTTGTCCACTCGCATGCCAACCTGGCGAGACCCAAACCGTTCCCAGCAAAAAGAACCGAAATCAACCATTGTTGTTGATCGAGTCCTGGTCCTCCTCCACGCCGTCCTCCTCGTCCGCCAGGCTCTGCTGCTGGTACAGGGTCTCGTACACTCCAGGATAGTAATCATACGGGCTCCCAACCGGCAGGCCGTTGAGAATACCGCTGCCCGGGTCAAAGAGACCGAAGTCGTCTCGCCCGAGCATTTTTTGAAGGTTGAGCGGGTTTGGGTCGCCTCCACCGGCGGCCAAGGAGGGCTGGGAGATGCCGAGGGGGGCGAATAGTAACTAGTAAATAGAAAGAAATATTCACCCGCACAGCTACTTCTAACATTTTCAAGTTGTTCCGCCTATATAGGAAGTATTATTTGTGGGAACGGTTAATTATCTTGTTATAAAACTGTTGACATTGATTTCCATTCCTTCATATTTTTTCATGGCACGGATTTTATTTAACACACGATGATCCTGACGCCACGCCGAGAAGCCTGTGCTGTTGGAAGGAATGCCTGGCGTGGGCCCGTATTAGCCCTTTAGTAGGCTCCTTCTGAGCGTTTGATAGCGTGAGAAATCCTCTCCTCCTCCTCCTCCTCCTCAACAACAACAACAACAACAACAACAAAATCAAAATCAACAATCGTTTGCTACAATTGCTCATCATGTGCTAGATAGTGGGCATAGTGCTTCTGCCGATCTGCCAGGCGGTGCAGACCTCTTGAACAACCAGCTGACGGGCAGGGTCACCTTGGCTCGACATTCTGATGTTTTCCTTGCTTGGATTGTTGAGGAAATGGTTGCAGACAAAGACGAGACATTACCTAGGTAGGTAGGGACGGGAATACGAGAGCGTTTGGTCAGCGATTCTCTGCAGCAAGCCCTGTGGGGCATAAGATCGATTACCTATGAGCCCCTCTCGTGTTGTTAGTACATATGTGTCTTCAAAATTTTAGTTCCCATTTATCATTAAAATCAAATATCTTGACCTACTACGTTCTTTAGTCAAGAGCCGTGATTTTTCTCTGTGAAACGAATCTCAGAGGGTTTTTGGAGCATCATGTACTGTTGATGCCGAAATCATGATGAGCTACCAGTGTACCACTTGTGGGTGCAGTACTAGAATCGAGATAAAACAAACCATGTATGGAATACAAGCAAGCAGTTAGCAGCGTTATTTCATTGCCTGGTTGCAGGACTCGCATCTTGGAGATCTCCGGACACGTAGACATCTGCATCGCCACGTTAATTAACATCTGACCGGGATAGCGAGGAATTACTAAGAAATATCATGGCGAATTCCGGATATGGCTAAATTTTGCCTCTGGCTCAGTGAATGATCATCACTCCCAGCTACGATACGAAGATACCATGTTTGTGGCTCCAGGCGTCGGCCGCCGCGGTGGTTTTCCGGTGAAGCAAAACTTGAATTGGATGACAACATGTCGAAAATTTGATCTAATGACATAGATCCATGTAGGGCCAGAATACCCAGCCAATAAGGCTGCAGTTGTGGAAGATTTGGATGATGACTTATACAGGAGACTTTGGGCCACCTGCAGACGGCCATGTGGCGCTGGGCGCTATCCCCAAACAGAAGATCTCACCGTGCCTCCAGAATTTCAAACATCCTCGGCGCTTCTCTTTGTCACTCTTCAGGGCCGATGAGACATCCCCATGGAAAAGTTCCCTCGGGTCTCATGAGGATAAGAGGAGTAGGTCAAAGTTGGGGCCAAATGGTATGTTTTTGTGGAATCACTTACGCAGCGACACCAGCCTGCGTGTCACTTAGCCCATATATTCGCCACACAGGATCAAGCCGATTAATAAGCGTCATATAATGGAATAAATTAACCTGTTCAAAAAAGCTCACGTGGACTTTCAAACCTTTTAGGATGAGAAATGCACCGTTACCGGGAACCGACGTCGCATATGTTGACGTTTTCGCCGTCATGTGGCAAGCCTCAAAAGTTTTGTCACCGCACTCGCTCACCCTCCCGTTATGGTATCGAAGCGAACCAAGAAACCCCTCCGGCTTCTTTCGCCGCCCCTGTACAAGCATTCGATGGCTGACTTGGATCGCAGAGGCGAAGAGGAGGCGGCAGCATGCGTATCATGTATGCTGCCTGTATGCATGGGAGCTTCTTCTCCGGAGTGGTACGTCAACATGTAGTCATGTTCCAATTATATGGATCATGCACCGGTGAGAGGATGGAAATGTCAGTGTAGACAGACGGATCTACTCAATACATGGTCTACCTGGGGGACATGTAAACCCCGAATTTGCTTCTGAAGCTCTGGAGACCGATCCATTGCTTCGTGTTGGGCCTTACGAGGAACTCAGATAGATAATCAAACAGATAAATGAGTAAAATTTGGCCCAAGGTCATAGAATTGCAACATGGACCTTGTAGGATATAGTTACCTGCTTGAGTACTGGCTTTATTGGCTTGCGTACGCTCACCGGCTCACATGCAGCATGCCTGTCCGTTCCTCACTTCTTCTCATCAGGCCTTGGGAGAGATATTGAATTATCTGCAAGGAACTTATATATGCAGGTTCTCGAGCATGGGTCGGCAATCAAGACAGGGAGCGGATGCATATTCACCGCATATGTCTGTCCAGGTAGGCATTGTCATTGTGAATCGCAGATCCTGAATGGCCTGGTCCGTCACATGGAATGCGGCCGTCAGCGCCTGTGCAGATTGTTTCCACTTAGGGACAATGACAGCGTTTACCCATATGCCAACTGCAAAGAAATCACACAGCCAACGCAGGTGCCCCGGATCGGATTGCTGCAGATGGTCAGCTCCTCCTCGAGTACCGACAAACATGGCAGCGCCACGGTGGTTAACTAGCCTTGGGGCTGAACACTGCCTAGAACGCAAAATCACCACGACAGACAGCCCCGTCAGAGACTGTATGTACTGGGGGCCAGCAGAGCCCAGGAGGAGGCGCGTCAGCATCGCGCGTGCTCGGTACTGGCCGAAATGGGAGTTCCGATAATCCCACAGGAGGGATTTCTCAGAAATTTGTCATCTTGAAACAGCCAGCCACTCTGTGTGGCAGACGGGGGCCACAAGGAGAAATTCAGAAGCCGTAACGTGCGGCTGGCTCCCCGGAGATGGGACAGCTCATTCATTGGCGTGGTGGGTGTTCCGCGCCAGCCTTCCTGCAGTTCCCAAGAATGTCACCGTTTGCTGGAGGTTTTTAAACGGGAGATTTGTACCGGTTGATTCGCCGTCTCCATTTGCCCCTCCCCCCCCTGTCCTCTTTTGTAGGGGGTGGGGGGAGGGGTGGTAGACGGAGGGACTTGTCACGGTACAACGGCTCAGGAGCTGCATAGTTATGGTCGGCAGGCCAAGTCCGCGTAGTTCGGAGGATTGTGAGACCCGACAAGGAGACTAGGGCGGATGTCTAAAGGATTTGGGTGTCGTGTACGGTATCACACTAGCCTCCTTGTCGGCTGAGAGCAGGGTGCGTCCAGACAGCAGCATCACGCAGAAATGAGGCGAGAGAGAGACAGAGAGCCGGAGGGCGGGACAAGAGGGTTAGAAGATGACCATGCTTGTGGGTCGTCTGAGTTGAGCAAGGAAGTGTGTCTGCTCTATGACCGTGGACTGCGTAGACTACGCAATGTATCTGGTCTGCTAGTCATCACCTGGGCAGGCGGCTGGCTGGCAGGAAGTTCGTACTACCCCAGCAGCCGCCACCCCGCCGCGGCGCGCCAAAGTGTTTGTCAGCAAACATGTAGGTAGGTACTCAGGCAGGCTTGCTGCTCTTATTACGGGCACAATTATTACAGTGAGTGAGGTGCTGAGCAAGGGCACGTAGTCACCTGCCTATTTAGCCACACACATCACATACATCACTTGGCTGATATGCCCACTCATCAAAGGGAAAACAAAGTCGGGGGGCCAAAAAGATGGGAGTGCCGAGTGTAGATATGCATGCAGGCTGCGACGGAGACGGAAAGAGGAAAGGGCGCTGCCCAAAGAAGAAAAGTTAAGAGAAACGGGGCATGTCGGTTACGTAATCAACCTGCCCCTCCCGGAATAGTGGGTGTACGGAGAAGCTTGGAGCTTCACCTGTGTTGAAAGCAAAGCTTGAAAGCTTGGGCCAGCCAGCCGCCTGCCACCATCCAGGCCGGGCCAGCTTGGCATGGGGCCCACCCGTCGTTTAAAAACTCCATTTGCGCTCCTCTCCAATCTTCCCACCGCCGAAACCCATCTTACATAAACACCACTCTCCGACCGACCCTTCCGCTGACTTAGCACCTGCCTTGCAAGGACTGGCACATCCAGTCAGAGTGTCGAGACTCAGGCGCCGTGCCCAAGGTGACATCCAGCTGCTGTCGTCCTTCGGAGGTGAGTTGCCCTGCGGCCTTGCGGCACTGCGGCTGTCAATCAGTCATCCAAGCCATCAGTCATCATCGAATCACCACCACCACCAGTCACGTCACCCAATCCCAGCCGCCCTTTTTGGCTCTGGCGCACACACACACGCTGCCTTTTCCTTTCATGCAGGGCACCATACGCATGGCACGCACGGCACGCTGCAGCATGGCACTGGCTAACCATGGCTAACAGACTGCCAGACTGCTTGAATCATCAGCCTGTCTGTCTTGCGCCACCACGCGCCCGCGCCCGTCTCGAGACCGAACGAGGGAGGGACCACGCGTCAATTGCTTGTCGTACATGAAGCGCCAGTGACCTTTGGACCAGTCGCCAGTCATCACCAACCACGACTGCCAACTGCCAACTGCCCCCTGCCCCTGCCACTGTCACTGCTACTGCCAGGACTTGTCAGCTCATCGGTTTCGGTCCAGCCCAGCCAGCAGGGCAACAAGAGCAACAGAAGTCAACCACTGCAATCAGTGGCCCCGTCCCTTGCGGCCCCCAGACCCCCGGCCTTATCGGCAATACGGAGTACATCCCCCCTCCTGGCCACCCTCATTTCATTTAGTCATCACGCTGCTCGCACCCTCTCGGACTTCCTGGCCCAAGCTGCCCCGGTCTGTTTCGTCGCCGACAGGCACATTATTTATTTGGCTTCTCGGGGTGTTTGTCAGTTTCGCCCAACGCCTAGGTCTTGGTCCTGGTCCTGGTCCTGGTCCTAGTCCCGAGTCCTGAGCCTTTGGTCTCGATACTACCTCCGGATTTGTCTGTCCATCCCTCTGTCTGCTGCTGAGTCAGAGTGAGCCTGCCACCTGGGCGAAGCTTGTGACAAGACTTGCATCTCGACTTTGGCAGCAGGTTCAGTGCTGCAAGATGCAGGCTGCCAATAACAAACCTGGTGAGTACCCGTCATGTATCCGTGTGTGTGTCCTCCCCTCCCCTCCTCATCCTCCTTTCGGCATTGTCCTTTTTCGTCCTGTCCTGTGCGCCCTACTGTCTGCGGTCTAAGTCGTTGCCTGCCTCGAGATGGGGGGCTCCCCAATGCCTCTGCATAGTGCACACCCGAAACCACCGAGCAACCCGACCTGCGCCTCGCACTCCACTGGCACTCGCTCGGTCTCCGGCTGGGGTTGGCCCAGGCCATTTCATCCTTCGGCCCTCATGTTCATGGTTTCAAGTGGGCCCGGGACATGTTGCTGATGCTGTTGCTGCTGTTGATTCCCGCGGTCAGTCCTCCCACCCACTGCTCAGAAGGTGGGCGAGAGAGGCAGAGGGAGTGAAGAGAGTCAGAGGTCTCAAGATTGCTCTGTGAGCACATCGCGTCCGGGCGACTCAGGAGGACTCAGTCCACTTATACATCCCCAGCCAACGCTTCTTACATAATTCCCATCGCCCTAATCCACCATTCCTGCGTGACGAATCGTCCAGGGTACTTTTACGGTACTATCCCCTCCACGTCTGTCTTTCTTCTCCGCCGCTATCCACCATCAGTAATCACTGCCCGTCCCTCACCTCTCTATACTCCCCAGTGCATCTGTCGTCCCGACATTACATCTGGACTGGGCTCTACTGCAGATCAGATCTGACCAGATCTGCTGCTGTCACTGCTCCCCAGCCTGCATCAGGGTCAGCCTCATGTTTTTCTCTATCGCCGTTGAATGTACTCGCCAACACGAGCCCTGTCCCCGTCAACACCCATTTACATCCATCCCGGCTTACCTCATCATCACTTGAAGAACCCCCTCTCCTATATTACCTCAGCTGCTCCTGACTGAATTTCCCTGGACTACCTCGTGTGTTGCACTTATTGCAGTTAGGCCAGGCGACAAGCGTCCGACCGTTTTCCTGAAACGGTAATAACAGGCCCCCAGTAATGTGTCTGACGGACACGGGCACCCCCCTCTTACGGGACATCTGATCAACGCGTGGTCCTTCTAAGACGCCTCCTGCTCTGGCTGTTTCGCGCGCTCGGCTCCTACAGTGTCTGGCTGGCATTGCTCAGTATGACCAAGACCGAGTTACTATGAGCACGGGAGGCGCTGGGACCGGGCAGCCCGCCATCTTCACATAGGCAATTGCCCCGCAGAACCGCTGCTTTCGTGATGCTGACACAGACGTAATAGCAGAGACACGAGGACAACCTGGCGGGTCGTCTCCTACGAGCAGCAACGGTAACGTCAGAAGGTCATCCGTCGCTGCCGCCAACTCGCATCCAAAGCTGGTTCCGCGGCCCCAGCCGGCGCCGGTCCCATCGGTTACTCAGCCGCTGTCGCATGGCTTCAGCGACGCGACAGCTTCAACCACAGCTGCCCCGGTCCTCGATCCCGAGTTGTCCATCCACCCAACACTAAGGAGTCCTGGCTACGTCCCAACGGCAAATATGATGCCAAGCGGTGCTCAACCTCCCCCAGAGCATCCCGGCGCGCTTCCCATGCCGCCAAACCCGCCCGCCCCCCTGGGTGCCGAAGACCCAAACGCAGACGGAAGAAAGGCCAAGCGCGAGTTGTCGCAATCGAAGCGCGCTGCCCAGAACAGGGCTGCACAGGTAAGGCTCAGACTGCTGCTCCCTACGCCAAGGAACTAGGTTCGCGAGAGCTGTGTCACCGACGCTACACGGATAAATGGCATGCGTACCGGGCATATGGATCAGGATGTGCTAACGTTGCTTTGATAGCGAGCATTCCGCCAACGCAAAGAAGGTTATATCAAGAAACTGGAGCAAGAGAATCGCGATTTGGAAGAACTCAAACAACATTACAAGATAATCGAAGCAGAGAACTACGCAATGAGGGAGTACATTGTACATCTGCAGTCTCGACTCTTGGATGCTCAGGTCGAGCCTCCTCAGCCGCCCCCGAACATCAACCTCTCTGCCCCCCCTGCTCATGGCCATCCGGAACAACAAGTACCTGTGCCTGCCCAGGAGGATGCCCCTATGACTGACCCCATGCCGAACACTGGATCTGCTACCGACCCTTCATCACTGGACGCTGTCGCACAAGCCGTTCAGATCCTGAACCGGTCCGAAGCGGAGTCCTACAAGACCGAGCCAACGGCAGCCGAGTCGCAAGCTGCTGAGGACGCACGCACTGCAGAGGAGATATCTAGGCAACTGCAGCAAGCGGAGGCAGTTCCGGCGGCAAACATGTAGGACATGGGTAGCGACAGCTGTGATACTGCGGATCTGGATTTGCGCCGTGGTAGGTTTGAGTGGGCAAGTGAGCAGATGGCATTCAGTATTCCATATCTGCCCTACAAGCCATGACGCTTCATTATTGGGTTTGGGGGACGAGGGCCAACAATACGGTCTTAGAAGCATACCCGTTCCTCCCTGTTTGTTTTTATCTTACAAGGGCTTGAGGTGTTTGCGGTGTTCAGAGGTAATTGAAGACGGCTTATTGCCACACTTCTTGACATTTATGAACATGAGGCAACATGGTTCACAGGAGAAGATGCTAAGCTCTAATTTTTCTTTTAAAAGAACTTGAAGGCGGCTGGAACGGATGGGCGACCAAGCCTGCTGAGTAGAATAGCAGGAATTGTTTTTGTAAAATGGACCCCGTATCGTCCACCCCATATAACGCGAGGTCATCCGCAGTCACGGTTGAAAGATGCTTTTGGAACACAGGCCAGTGCCCTTTTCGAGTTCTGGCAACGGCGACTTGAGCATCTATGAGGTAGTTGGGCCCCTTTGACAAGATGCCCGAACTTAGCCTGGCCGAAAGCAAAGGTAGACAGTTAGCTAGCTGCCCGGGGACGAGTTGGTGCGCAATGCGATACACTGGCATGGGTGACGGTTTCTTCGTCGCCGCGGTCGCCATAGGCGAGCAAGACGATCCCAGAGGGGGACGCCAAGAGGAAAGGGGCTCGAGGTCGGCCATGCGGTGTCGACCCGCAGTAGAGCTTCAAGTGTCCGTTTTCTCGTTGTTCATTAATTTCTCTGTGCTTCTGCGTCTTCACTTTTTTCTCTTTTTCCCTTTTTTTTTGTTCTTGCCAACACCCACCTGTCCCTCCTGCATAATACAGTGACCAGACAGAGACCAACGACCTGTTGGTTTGTCTAGCCCTTGATCTATCCCAGTGACCTTCCCTCTTTTGGTAAAAGCTATCAGCAATTTCTCAGAGCACTGTACACTGCGTCTTCTATCACCATCATCTCAGCAAGGCTTCCTTGCCACCGGCGCCACGCAGTCGTGCCTAGGAGGACGCATTGCCGAGGTCATGGTCCTATAGAAAGAAAAAAAAAGACGTAAGCCACACCGCCATTTGAAATCACAACGCCACGGTGGGCTCTTTGGGTGATGGGATCTTTTTCTCTCTGCTTTGCTTACCTTGAACCACTCAGGCCCCTTCTCGAGGTACTCCTCCCTCGTGACCCTCGCCCTCCTCCACTCGTCCGTGCCGGCCCACCCGGCCGCGCCCTTCCACGCGTCGAGCACGGGGTCCTTGGCCCTCCTGACCCAGATGTCCGACTCGGCCGGCAGCAGGGCCTGCAGGCCGCTTCGCAGCCGTTCGTCAAAGTTCTCAAAGAGCGTCGCGCCGCCCGTGAGGAAGATGTCCTTGAGGAAGTCGTCCCTGTCGATGCCCGGGATCGCCGTCAGCCGCTGCGTCAGGATGTCGCCCGCGATCTCGACGATGCCGGCCTGGTCGATGCCGGCGATGGCCGCCGGCTGGAAGACCACCTCGGGCACGCGGATGCGCTCCACGTTGAGGTGCAGCTGGTTCCGTTCGGCCTGGGTCCCCTCGTCCGGCCTGGGTCCGTACCGCCACGCGTGGAGCATGGACTTTGTCCAGTTGTTTTGGGCTTCGAGCGTGTGCTCGTAGGTGAAGTTTGGGTCGTATTTGAGGAGGTCCTCTTCGAGGTTCTTGATTGTCACGTCCAGGTTCTCTTCCTCGTCTTCATCGTCGCTCTCGCCCTTGTTTGCGCCAACCGCGACGTTGCGGTACACGCCCCAGTCCGCATCGTCCGCGCCAAAGTCATCGTCGTCTCCACCTCGTCGGCGTTTGCGACCCGTGGTGGCGGCCGGATTGTCGGACGCGAGGTTGGCCAGCGTCTTCATGCGCATCTGGCTTGCGAGAGACTTGCGGTTGCCCAAGTCCTGCTTGAGACGGTCGCGGTCCTTGATCTTCCCGAGCGTCTCAAGGCGTGCTTGCCGTCGCTCGTCCAACCAAGCCTCCAAATCATTCGTCCGCTTCTCCTCGTCCAGGCGCGCCACCTCCGCAATGCGAGCCTTTTCCGCCTCCTTTTCGGCCTTGGCTCGTGCTCGTGCCTCGTGGTTCGATTTGAGAAGACGTTGGTGGCGCTTTTCCTTCAGGCCTGCATCGTCAAGCTGATCATCGGGGACGTCCAGCAGGTGGTATGACGGCTCCTCAACCTGCTCTTCCTCCACCTCGCCTCCGAGATCCTTTTGCCGGGCTCGCTTGATCGAGCCCTCGAGCTCCTTGACTATTTTTGCCAGCTGGTTCTCATCTTTGACCTCGGCGTCATCCAGGATTCGCTTCGTCTCCTTCTTGTTCTGGTCCACCAGCCGTCGTTGGACATCCTTGTAGTACTCCAGATCCTGCTCCTTCTTCATCAGCCGCTCAAGCCGCATCTTAGCGGCTTGCGCCTGCAGTCGACGGCCGCTCTCCTTCTTGCGCTCTGCGATCTTTGCCAGCTCCTCCTCCGACTTTTGAATAATGACCTCCTCCGTGTATGGGTATTGTATAATCCGCTCGCGGTCTTCGAGGCCGGTCCACTCTAGGTATGTTGCCAACTCGCTGTCGTAATCTTTTGAGAGGTAGCAGTGATCCTGTACCATGAACTCGGCCTGTGAGAGGTTCATCTTGCCGGGGAAATGGTCGTACTTGAGGCGCAGCAGCTTCATCAGGTATTCGGCAGCGTGGTAGCCACCCCAGTTCAAGCGGATAGCTTGAGCAAGCATTGGCTTTTGGCTGTAGACTGGTATCAAGTGCGTGGCGCTGTAGGAAGACGACACGACAAGGCCGGTCTTGCCCCCGTTGTGGCGGTACGAGAACAGGGAGTCGATTCCGTAAGCCAGGCTGGGCGCGCCGTAACCCTCGAAGATGACCTCGGTCATACCTGCCCCCTTGTCAGCACTGCATTCTTCCGCGCGGTAGTATTTTGCTCCAGAGACTCACACTTCCTCGAGTATGACAAATTCGCAACGGCCTCGGTCATGACGATGGGCATGTCGATGTTCCCCCCCGCGCCATTCATCCCCAGCTTGAGGAACAAGTAGTCGAGCACGTGCTCCATGACATCCCAGTTGCTGACTATACCCGTGCCCTGCTCAAACGCGTTGCGTATGTGACCTCTTGCGGTGGTGTCGGAGTAGCAGTCCAGCCCGGCGAACGAGAAGGTCTTCCCCAGCTTCCGGTCGCGGTACTTGGCCATGATGGGCGGTATGGCAAACCGAGGTGTGTCTTCGAAGTTCCATCCTGCGCGGACTGATGAGGAGCCTGTTGCCGGTTGTCGTCAGTGTCAGCGTGGGCCCAGCGCGCAAACGGAGGAGAGGCACGAGGTGGTGTACCATTGTCTATTACAATTGCGGCAGTGCCCTCTGGCTGTTGTAACGCCTTCTCCCGGCCGTCAGGTTGTTCTGGTATGATCTTCTCGAACTTGAGTTCCCTGACAGGGTACGTTGTGGGCGGCGGCAGGTTTTCCTTTGGTCCATTCGTCGCAGGGAGCGGTTCGTAGATGGCCGAAGGTGCCATTGCGATATCGATGATAGGTCGTAAAGGTTGTGGTCCACGGCAGAATTCACAGGGTATCACGACAGAAAAGAAGTTGGAAGGAATTGGGACATTTTGGTGGAACAAAAAGAGAGAATCCGGGTCTGGACCTTTTGGAGCTAGCTTTGACTGAGTGTGTCTTGAGGATGTGGTGAGCGCAAGCTGGAAGCTTGCCTGCCCTGCATGCCGCTAATGACGGCAGGGCTGGGCGCGTCCTCACGCCCAAGGGTCGACGCTCTTGTCTTGAGTGACTGTGAGGGAGGATCCATTGTGGGGGCGACGAGCTGGTGCAGCTCCCGCCCAGGTGGGGATAGCAACCACAGCCAGGCTCGCAGTCTTAGTAAAGTTCCCCAGACAGGCGAAACCTAACCCTTGCAACAACAACACCTGACAACTGGAAATTTTGAAGCATTTGTCTGCGGAGATGCCAGTTTGGCTGTTTCCCCAAGAGTCTGCCCACAAATCCCCCCAGATATCCAGTACCACTTGGCGTACCTTCGGCGCCTACTCAGCAGAGACGAGACTGTCACTAAAAGAAGCAGATGCCCATTTGCCATTGCGGATGGGATTCATAAATTCCATTTCCGATGACGCGCATGTTGGGCACTGATCATGATAGCAATCTCTCGTCCTGTGCGTATGCCAAATTATTATTTTTCTGTCTTCAGTGGATGCCAATCGCAAGGCCTGTCTTCCCCAACACAACGCCCACTTACACGCAGGGATGAATTCATACATGGGTAGAACTATCTTGGATAACTGATGCGAGGAGGTGTCGGGAAAAAAAGAACAGATATTAATTCCCCCCTCCTAATTCGAGTTCAATCTTGAACTGAGATACAAATATGTCTCCTTGTTATATTTCTCGGGCTGGGTCGAATTCACTCTTGGGCAGGGGAAGCAACGCATACGCACGGGTTCAAGTTGGCAAAACATTCGGGTAAACCCTCCTTGATCATCTTCCATGGCAAGATCTTTTTGAAGTTCATCATGCTGGATATGACATTGACTGGTGCATCCTGAGAGGCCCCAGTCAAAAGTTCGGTTTCATTCCGGCCGGAAAGTGTCGCACAATACTACCGTCTGCGAACAGCACACAGGTATGGCAAGCCTCAACATCCCCTGCTGTACGTTCTGTATGTTTCGTTATTTTCCTTCCTGGCTCGGGTGGCACCCCAGCTGTGTTTGTCCCTTCCCGTCCTGTGCGCCACCCAGGTCCGTGCCTAGACGAACCAGGACGGCTGGTGAGCGCGGGCCAGCTTCATCTCGACCAGTCGGCTGTAACCAAGCCGTCAGTCCTTTGGACCTCATGGCTCCCTACACACGGAGAACTGGAGAGTTCCTTCCTAAAAAGCAATGCGTGATGCCTCGGCGGATGGAAAGAGTTCACGAGAGGGGCCAGGTCGAACATGCCCGGGAGGAAATGTCGGACCTGGGCTGTCCTGCCTGGTTTATCTTTTAAGCCTTGAGCACTTCTTCCTCCATCCATCCTGGTCCGACTCGGAGTTTTCACACGAAAATCGACCTGTCTCGTGTATGAGCCACCCACTTTGTGTCCAGCCCGCCCACGAGGGTTCGAGATTGCCTGATCTCCTGAGCCCGCCCGAGTCCAGTGAATACCCCATTCCGTCAGCAGAACCAAAATTAATTCACCTCGACTACCCAAATCTCTGTCCACCTCAGGCCCCGGCCATCAATCCGCCCTTGAACTCTCGAGCACCTCACAGGGTACCAACAAGCCAGATGAAGCTAGCAGTACTCACTCTGGGCCTTCGCGGTCTGCAGGTATACCATAAAAACCTCCCATTCTCCCAGTCTACAGAGGCTTACTTGAATGCCCCCAGATAATCCTCGCCCTGGCTGTCCTCGGCCTCTCCGCGAGCCTCGTCAAGGAGCAGACCTGCGTCACATTCAAAGGGGCACAGGAGTGTTACTCCACCCTCGGAAGCCTCTTTGGCACCGTGCCACACGCGTTGAGGACGAGCCGCTACAGCACCTTCCTGGGGGCATACGGTGCCCTGGCCGGCGCCCTGGGCCTGGCGTCCCTGTACCTCGACATCATCCCCGCCATCGCCCCGCTCGCCGCGGACTGCGCCGGCTCCGTGCTCCACCTGGCCGGGGGCATCGCCTGGACCGTAGACCTCTCCCGCATCAGCTTCTCTTGCAGCGCGATGGAGTTCCTCGACGTCGATGGGAGGGATTCCCTGATGGGTGCCTGCAGGCGCTGCGAGGCTGACCATGGCCTCTTGTGGGCCCTGTTCGCATTCACGGCATGTCTTGCCATCTGCGACTGGCTTCGGCGGCGGGAGCAGGTCCAGAGCTCCAGATAGGACAGTGTGCCGTGAGGGCCTGGAGGGCTTAAATACGCAAAAGGACAGCGGGGTCCAGGGGTAGCCTGAGCTGGGAGAGGCATGGGCACAGCTGTGTACACAGTCATATCCCACGAGGGTGGTTTGAGATCTGGGCGTTGGAGCTGTGTATAATGACCATACTTTCAATGGGCTGTGGACGAAAATGATGGGAGGAGTGTTATACTGTTATGTTTAACGACTTGATATTATTAGTTGTGTCCTTCTGGACCGCTGGCTTTTCTAAGCCAGTATTTCGGGAAGGATGAAGTCGCCCATCTCCTTACGTAATACTGCAAGAACACATAACATCCATCACCAACCTCACCTGCCCAGATTTCTTCCCACCAGATAATTCCGGGAGAGTTATCATCCTACCGTAGGCATCAAGTCTCAGGCCGCAATGGAAGCGCTCAGAACCATGAGGCCAGCATTCCGAGCATCGCCACACCTGAAGCCCATCCGCTCATTCTCCAACACAACAGCCGCCATGGCAGCGGCAGCGGCAGCATCACCAAAGTTCTCCGAGGGCTCGGACGAGCCGCGCCTGACCAGAGAGCTGGAGGACCTCGTGGCGAACAACAGGTGGGTTATCACAGCGGACGGGCAGGGCATCGAGCGGTCCTTCAAGTTCAAGACCTTCGCCAAGACATGGGTACGGTGGAAACCCCCCCTCCCCCAACCACCAGCAGGGCAGGACCAGCCTGGATCAGATTTACAGGGAGTAAAAAGGAAAGAGAAAAAAAAACTGACTCCATTGGTGGGTGGTCTAGGACTTCATGACAGCCGTGTCGCTGCAGTGCAAGTTGAAAAACCACCATCCGGAGTGGTCCAACGTGCGTGATGACGGGATAACCCACCCCCCATCCATCCAAATGCCGGGGACGTTTTTGACTGACGAGGAGAGCACTGTGCAGGTCTACAACACCACGTTCATCCGCTGGACGACCCACAGCCCGCCCGGCCTGTCGGCCAAGGACACGGAGCTGGCTGCCATCTGTGACGGGTACGCCCGGAGCTTCGGTGAGGTCAGGGAGGAGGAGGCGCCCGCGCCGGCGGCTGAGGGTCAGAGCTGTCGGTTGAAGGGGCTGGCGGACCATGTCGCCTCTGCGTCTGGGGACTGCTGCACGCCCAGGAAGACGGGTTGAGAATTGGGGAGGGGGACGGGGCGCAACTTGATGACACATAGGAGATCCCGCTCTGATGCATGGCATTTGGCTGGTTTCTTCGTTCATTGTATTACTAGTATTATTCTAAAAGCGGCGCCGAGCGAGAGGCGGCGGGCAGACTGCTATATACAGGCGGAATTTCAAGCTCCTGAGGACACCACCCTCTCTATCACGCCGCGATCATATATGTTGCCCCGCAAACGGTGGCAGCCATCCATCTGGCTGAGTCGTGCGGTGTTCTGGTCCTCGTTCCCAGTATGTCATACGACGTGCTCAACACGTCGATCTGTTGCGGCCTTCCCGTCGCGGAAAGACCCAATCTCCCTAGCTATGGAGTTGACACCACGTCCGCACGCGGCGGGATGATGAGACTCCCCTCCTGAGAGGCGCTTACTGGGCCTTCTTGGCGCGGATGGCGGCCAGCTTCTTCTCCCTGCGGGCCTTGCTCGCTTCCTCGCCGGCCTCGGTGTCCAGGAAGTAGTCCCACCAGCGGAAGCTGGAGGCGTAGTTGCCAATGAACTTCTCGTGGTGCGTGTCGTGGTGGTCGGCGCCGGCCCAGATGGGCAGGAAGTGGCGCAGGCTCCAGGGGAAGTCGTAGCCCGAGTGGGCATCGATGGCCTGGAACAGACGCAGGACGATCCACATGTACATGGTGAAGAGGTGGAGATCGCCGGTGAGGGAGACCCAGAGGATGGGGGATCCGACGGTTCCCAGGGCGAGGAGCATGACCTCGATGGGGGAGGCGTACTCGGCGGCGAGGCCGAAGGGGGCCGAGTAGGTGTGGTGCAGCTTGTGGATGTTCTTGTAGAGCGGGCCATAGTGCAGGGCACGGTGGAACCAGTAGTGCCATGCGTCCTCGAGGACGAAGAAGATGGCTATCTGGTAGGCCATCTTGAAGATGCCGGGGAAGGGCACGCCGTAGTCCATGCCGAAGTAGGTGGCGATTGGGTGGAAGAGCCAGATCTGGGGGAGCTCGACAGTGACGTGGGAGAGGAAGACGAGGGCGGCGCAGTCGAATTGCTCCCTCCATGTGGGCAGTTTTTGCTGTGGGCGCGTGTCAGCCATGTCAGGCCACTTCTCAAGGTAGGGCAGAGCTGCCGCCGGGGGCACACTCACGTTCTGGATCTTGTACTTGTTGAAGGCGGGGATGGCGTCGATTATGATCCAGGGCAGACAGCGGCCAAAGTAGACGATCTCGTGCATCATGAAGGACATGATGCCAGTGGCGAGGGTGTCGTTCTGTATGTACAGATACCACGAGGCCCAGAGGCGCTCTACCACGCTAAGCTGGACATTGATCTTGGAGACCTCCTCGAAGACGGAGAAGTAGTCGACCGGTGATGACGAGTTCAACCCACTGGCAACTGTGGAATTGATGGCGGAGAGTGCCGTACTCCTGGGAAAGTCATGGAATGTTAGCAAGTGTGCGCGCCTTTTCTTTTCTTTTCTTTTCTTTTTTCTTTTCGGGGCGCCAGAGTCAAGGGACACCAAGCGTCTGGGCAACCTCTTGTACGTACACGACGGTCGCCATGATGAAGGTGTTGTCCTCAGCGAGAGCCAAGTATGGATGGATTGGGCCAATTCAGGTCGAGGAAGGCCTCTTGGAGGTGTTGGTGGTTTTGTAGGAAGAGGTACGGTTCTGTGTTGCTATGTCCTCAACAATCCTGAGCTCGTAGAGGCGAGACAGATAACCCAAAAGGTTCTGCCAGGGGCGTTTTATTATCTGCGGCCCCTGCAGAGGACAGGGGGGGTTGTGCTCGGGAGCATGTCAGCCAATGGTGGCCCACTCAAGCCCAGAATGAGCAGATGGCCCAGAGTGCGATTCCGTCTTCCGGCCCAGCAAGTGTGAACGCTAGCCCCAGGAACATTCATTCTGCCATCCAGCCAGCGGACCTGCAGATCAGATTTGCAGCGGCAAATGATAAATCCTGTTCTCCAACCAACCCCCTCCCCCCCCAAAAAGAGGGCTTGTTTCATGCCACCATCTTTCGATGAGCCGCTAAATCGGGGTTCGCGCTGTTAAACAAATACCTTTTAGCTTCCGGGCGGTGAAGGTTCCGGCTCGACTGAGAGGCCCCCTGCAATCGAATGTTGTTTGTACACTACTCTGACCCGCCAGATTGGATCTTGACAGGTAACAACAAACAACCTCGGAGGTTTTCCTCCATGTCCATCTATCCGTAGGCAAGCTGGACTACGCCAGATGGAGACGACGAGGCTCTGCTGGTTTTGGCATTTCTGAGAGCCGTGCCGGCTTCAGAATACGCCCTCTCCAACCTTGGTTATACTTGATTATATTGGTCAACTCTGAGGGCTTTATTGGGAAGCTGATGACGTCTGGCGTCCGTCTCTGTCTCTCGTCCCTCACAAGAAAGTTTGCCAGCTGTTAGACCACTGGCCCACATTATACAAAGCCAGACGCACAGAAAAAGCCTAACAAAAACCTCCTCATTCTATGGATCAGTCCATGGAGGTCCTGGGCACCTACTGTTTTTTCTCTCTCGTTAATGTGATCCTTTCCTTCTTCCTGTTTGTTTAGAGCGACGTCAAAGCTCCCAGCTGAGGAAGAAGGAGAAGGAGCCTTTTGCGTACCAGCTGAAGATTGAGTCCAGAACATTAGTGAGAGAGACCCGCCCTGGGCTGAGGTCCCCGAGGTCCATTTCCTGCTATTCCCACCCGATGAGCAAGGCCAGGGAGGTCAACTGCACAGTGTCTCTGGAGCAGCCCACTTTTTCCTTCTACCGATCTTCTATTGCCTCCCTCGGTTTTGTTGTCTTCCGAAGGACTAATCCTGCGTGGCCTATCGCCACCCTCCCTGCCTCTGCGCCTTCTGACACCCAAGCCCGCCCTATTCCCATCTGCCGTCAGCCTCGCACCCACTCACGGCCACTACAACCCTACACCACACTGCGAAAAGCACGGAGCACAGCACGGAGCACAGCACGGAGCACGGAGCACTTCCCAGTGATGCCTTTCAGGTACCGTTGAGGTCAAGATGTCGATTGTGACCGAGTAAGTCGGACCTACCCCGGGGTCACCTCGCCACACCGAGAGCTCCCTCACACCCTGCCTGGGAGCCCCCATGCTGCCTGTCTCTTGCTTGTCTTAAGCCCGCTGGCACCTATATCTGACACCCACACAGCCAAGTTCGGCGCGTCGACGCCCAGATAGACCGTATCCTTCTGCACCCTCTGGTTGATTCAGAAGAGGCCGTCGAGGAGCAGGATGACGGTAGCACCGAGATCGGCGCCCGCGGCATAGCCCCGGCCGACCTCTCGTCCCCGAGGGTCAATGATCTGCTGCGCATAGTGAAGCGGCTCTCGACAACATCTGATGCCATACTGCCTGCTGCAAGCATCACCGGCCTTCTCCGCCAGTCCGGCCTCGCCACCGCCGATGAGCGGCCAGAAGTCCTCGAGGCTAAGAGCCAGTATGAGTACGAGGTCGAGTGGCTGCTTGTCAGCAAGGCCACCACGCAGACCTATGGCTTGATTCTCAACACCTTCCTGGACCAGATCATCCCCCTCAGCCAAGACATCTGGTACTGGGACCAGGTCCTGGGTTCCTACACCTACAGCAGTCTCTACACGGCTCAGACGTCGCCCATGCGCTGGTGGGCATGGGGCAAGGACATCTACCAGGAAAGCAGGCTACGCTCAACCCTTTTACGACGGACCAGCTTATTCAGCAGATCGCACCAGTCCGGCGGCGACAGTCTGGCGCAGCGATGGGGCCGGTTCTACTCGATCGTGCGGGAGACGGTGATTGAGCGGTCCCTGAAGGATGTGCAACGCAAAATGTTCTCTACGGTATCTCTGTGCCGATCCGAGGCCAAACACAAGCAGATGCAGCTCAAAAGGCTCCGTGAGATGACGGCGACCGGACTGGGTGTCTTGGTAGACGAAGGTCTCAACTTTGAAATCGACGACGATAAGAGCGACGTCCGAGACCAAAGCGCCGAGCTGAGAGGCGTCGTGGAGAGAAGCGTCGCCCTGATGGACCTGGTACTCCGGGATGCGTCGAATCTGGAACACCGCGTGTCGGAATTTGAGGATAAGGTCTTCGCCGGGATCGAGGAGGACCCTGATCTGTCGATCCACTCCGACGAGATAGTCAATAAGCCCGCTATAGTGACGAGGAGGCTGCTTTCTATCTTGGAGGAGCGCATCCCGGGACACGTGGTCGAGACGAACAAGGTGGTGGCGGCCAACGGCCGCCCCTCAAGACTTGTCAGGTATTGGCTCCCCCTGGGCCTCCTCTTGGTATCTTCCTCTACGCTGCTTCGTTTATTGGTCAACCACAAGGCCGATATCGTCGACTGGATCCGCGACCTCGGCGTGACCACACGCGACTTTTGGTTCAACTGGGTTGTCGAACCAGTGCGCAAGGTCATTGGCACCATCCGACATGATTCCCAGTCCGAGATCGCCATCATGAGCCGCGACAGCTTGAAGGCCGACCGCGAGAGCCTGGAGCGGATGGTGGTTGACTTCGCGACGGACAAGCCCAGCCTCGCAGACTCCTCCTCCCCCCTGAACGAGACCCAGATTGCCGAGATCCGCGCCAAGGTCAAGGAGGGCGACGTCACCCCCGTGCTCAAGGCCTACGAGCGAGACCTCCGGAAGCCCTTTGCCGGGGCGGTAAAGGGCGACCTGGTCAGGAGCCTTCTGATCCAGGTGCAGAAGACCAAGGTGGACCTTGAGGTGGCCATCAGCGGGATTGACGCGCTCCTCAGGTCGCAGGAGCTCGTCTTCGGGTTCGTGAGCCTGACGCCGGGGATCCTCGTCTCCTTCACGGTGCTTTCGTACCTGCGCGGCGTGCTGCTGAGCAACCGCAGGGGCATCCGCCGGCAGGGGGAGCGGGTGGGCCGGTGCGTGCGGACGCTGCGCAACATCGACCGCATCTTCGCCGAGGCGACGCCCGTCAACGGCATCCTGGGGTACAAGGACCACGGGTTGTTGGTGACGGAGGTGCACATCCTGCGGAACCTGGTGCGCGTGGGCGGGCTGATGCCGCGCGAGGTGGAGAGCGAGTTCCTCGAGGACCTCGAGGACGTGGCCAACGGCAAGGGGATCCAGATCCAGGTCAGGGCGCTGGACAGGATCCGGTGGGCTTATTCCAGGTGGTTGCGTGCCAACTAGGCAGGACTACTACTGATGGCGAAATATTGGGGGGTGGGGGGGTGCACGTGTGTGGGTTGAAGAGGTATGGCTCATAGGAGGGAGGGTAGACATTGGTGAAGAGAGGATGCATGGTCACAGTACAAAAAAAATCACCATCCTTGAAGCTCATGGCTCCACCACTACGATACTATCAGACTATGGCAGCCACCGAAGGTTTACCTACGAGGTATTTACCTCGTTCAAAGGGCCGTTGGTTCCTACGGTGATGTGCTAGCGAAGTGGTTGACTAGTAGACACTGGGATGGATGTGTTTGCCACTCGACGGACAGGCATGTGATTTCTACTTTGCCCTCCATCCTCGCCGGTAAAGGAAAAATGATGACTGGGCTCTGAGCTAGCGGTAACGGTTTGCTCAAACCTTGACGATCTAGAGCAGAACCTCGTCATGGGAACCAAGCTTGGAAGTGGTCTCGTTGCCCTGGAAGGCCGAAGGCGTGGCGTCAGTGGCTTCATGGTTGGCCTCGGTCGAGGGGTTACGCCTCCATAGTTTCGGCGGCCACCGACCTCTGGATATTGACATGACGAGGGGTCGGGGAGTATCGGTGGGTCTCGACAGTTGTCCCGGGAATCTGGGTCTCTGGATACCCTCCATATGATGCTCCTGGGAAGCCCTTGGCATGAAACGATCTGGACCAGAACATGACTGGGCTTGAGGGTATTGTGTAGGTTTTGGGTTTACCCAGGTATTTATTTTTAGTCCGAGGTACTAACACAGTATTCGGTGGTTACAAGGGGTGGTTATAGGGGGTGGTTGTACACTAGGTGGTGGTCTGGAGTAGAGTAGAGTGCCACTTTACCCCTGTTCCACAAAATGGAGAAATGGAGAATGCAGCAGAATGGAGTCAAGAGGTCCCAAAAAGGCCAACACGTAACTCACAGTGACACGGCTCAAGCGCAACCCCCAACGCATCCACCCCGTCTTCGTCTACTCCGAAGCGGCAGGCGCCTTTCCTCCACCACCACCACCACCACCAAACCAGACCAGACCAAACCTGGCATCTGCATCAACTGCTCCGTACTCCGTATTCTCATCGACCGCCATCTTTGACGTGTCCGCCCTGGAAGCTGAGAGGTCCCTTCCAGCCTTCTCTCTTCCTGCACAACATCTGCAAGCCCCTAACCTTGTTACTACTCCTTCCGTCTCTCTCTCTGACACACACAGAATACACAACATTGTACACAATACGCACTAACACTTACTCACACCTCTCTCTCTCGCTGACGCCGTTTCGGCTGCTAGCGAACCCGACAAGGCAGGGGGAAAAAAGGGACGCCAAGCCAGACCAGGGGCATCCATCCCACCCCGGGCCTGCCCACTGCTGCTACATAGTAGACTATCCTATTCTGGATCATCCACCATCATCATCATCCCTCCTTGCAACAACCGCCAACCCGCCAACCCGCCAACTGTCTAGCCCTCCTATCCGTCCCGCCGCTCACTTCCTCACCCCTCCAACAAACAGACCGACACTCCCTACAAACACGGCATCCCAAGCGGTGCTCCCACCTCCTCCAACATGGCCAGCAACAGGAATTATGACTTTTTGGTATGTGCCCCTGGCTCCTGGCCCGCCGCGGCCCAGAAAGAGCCACGTCCACCTCCCTGTCCCACCCACATGTCACCGAATGCGATAAGCCCAACGGTGACGAGCCGCACTCCTTCTACCCCTCTGGCAAAGCAACCACCGGGCAGACAGGCAGCCAGGTAGTGGGATGGATATACAGACAACTAGGCTCTCTAGCGAGACGGCCTAGTCTTCCAATCGAACACCAACCAAGACCACGATGCCTTAGAAACAACCCGCCCTCGCCGCTTCCAACACCCCCGGCTGACCTTCCACCCTGACAGATCAAGCTGCTGCTGATTGGTGACTCCGGCGTGGGCAAGTCCTGCTGCCTGCTGCGATTCAGCGAGGACTCGTTCACGCCCTCCTTCATCACCACCATCGGTATCGACTTCAAGATCAGGACGATCGAGCTTGATGGCAAGCGGGTCAAGCTGCAGATCTGGGACACGGCCGGCCAGGAACGCTTCCGCACCATCACCACCGCCTACTACCGCGGCGCCATGGGCATCCTGCTGGTCTACGACGTCACAGACGAGAGGTCCTTCAACAGTACGTGCATTTGTCGAGCAGGGGGCGTTGCAGCGGGGTGCACTGCATTGGAATACGGGGCGGGGGGGGGATACACATGCATGAGAATGCGAGACGGGACGATGCTAACCGTACAACTTCTCCCGCATACAGACATCCGGACCTGGTTCGCAAACGTGGAGCAGCACGCGACCGAGGGCGTCAACAAAATCCTGATCGGTAACAAGTGCGACTGGGAGGAGAAGCGCGCCGTGTCCACCGAGCAGGGCCAGGCCCTCGCCGACGAGCTGGGCATCCCCTTCCTCGAGGTCTCGGCCAAGAGCAACATCAACATCGACAAGGCCTTCTACAGCCTCGCCTCCGACATCAAGAAGCGCATCATCGACACCTCAAAGAACGACGTCGCCGCGGGCGGCTCCGGCGTCAACGTCGCAGGCAGCTCCGAGAACTCGGGGAGCAAGTGCTGCTAGAGCAGCGCCAGGACCTCGGCCTGGTGGCTTGTGGGGAGCCTGATCGGAAGCGGTGTGGGCTTGAGAGGAACCTGGCATGTTGGTGTGGGGCATCTCGGTCATTTGCTGGCCAGCATGTGGGGGGAGGGTGAGCGACTCGACAAACAGGATGGCCAGCGGAATGGCCATGTCAAAAGATGCGAGAAATTCGTCCAGGGCCTGCCTGCGTTGTTAGGTCCAACCAGGCACAGAGGAACCGGAAGGGGTGCAAATCGAGCACGGCATGGAACAATCACGGACGGCCCTTGGAACGGGGTCAGGAGACAACAGACAAGAGGGCGCCTCTGCGAGCGCTACGAGCGCATCACTCTTGACGAAATGCAGTCGGTGAATGCCCCAGGGCTGCTGGGGCCACAATAAGGGGCTCAGGGGTGGGGGGGGGAGCGGCAGAACTCGATGCTGCTTTCTACCTTTAGAGAGAAGAAAGTAGAACAGGAGAGAAAGAGAGAGACGAGGGAAGAGGAACGAGAGCTATTATGAGAAAGAGTGCCTCTTTCCCCTACTATCTTTGTTCTTTTTTTTTTACCCCATCATCATTTTATTTTCCCGTGGAGGCAAATGGCAAGTGTCAATACTTGGAAGCAAACGGAGTTAGTGGCTGTATCTGGGTTGCAAATACATTTTGTTTCAAAAAAGAAAAAAAGAAAAAAAGATGACAAGTTCTAAAGGGGGCGGACGAGCTGCTTGATGTCGTTTGCCGGGGCGAGTTTGAGGTGATTAATTGTGCGTGATTGTGTACACAGTGATGTTTGGCAATGTCAGTCTCCAGTGGGCAGGGAGGCTTGACCGCGGCATTACTGGGAGTAACCAGACCCTGATAAACGCGTTTTAAGGGGGCAATGTGATATGGGGTGGCTGACTACCAAAAATCTCGAACCCATGGGTTAGTCCAGGCATAGTTGGGGGGGGGAGGGTTATGAGATAGTCCCGTCAGGACGAGTATAGAGTGAGTGGTGGGAAATATCGTTTTCTCAAGAAGACCGCTCCGGTTGGCCGAGGCATCCACCCATTTTTTACACATTCGCCATGAATGTGCAGCAGTCCGAACCGCCGGGTCTCAAGGGGCTCACTCAGTTTTGTCAAGATGGGTCAAAGAGTTGAATCACTTTCTTTCTCCTTGTCTATATGATCTCAGGGGGTATCTAGTCCCGTTCCATGCACCTTGGTGTACCATAAAAAAAGATATATACACAGAGTCCTCGGCCCCCACACTTACGCAAGTATCCTTCCTTACATGATGACCACGGCATCAATGACAATATTCCGGTTGAGCAGCGCGTCGTGCACGACCCGCTTGTGCCAGTTCCGCACGAACCGCCTCGCGATGGCGGGCTGCGTAAAGGTCAGGACGAACCGCCTGAAGCGCGCGCTCCTGTCCACCGCGCCGGCATCCCCGTCGCCGCCGCCGTCAAGGCCCCCCGGCCCCAGGGGCAGGGGCTCCGGCTCCGCCTTGACGGTGATCTTGTAGTGCTCGGATATGAAGCGCGGCTTGACGGGCATGATGCCCTCGGACAGGTTGGCGAGGACCCAGGGGGCGCTGCGCTCGCGGCCGTCGTCCCGCAGCGTCAGCCACAGCTCGTCGGCCGTGAGCCCGCCCTGGCCCTCGCCGTGCTGGCCGTCGGGCGACGTGAGCTTGAGCAGCACGCGGGCGGGGGCGGCGGTGCTGCCCTCGGGCCGCAGCGCGGGGAGCACGTCGGCGATGCTGGACTTGGCGGCGAGCTCGGCCACCAGCTGCGTGTTCCACATGCGCACGCTGATGTGCGGTGTCACGTGCGGGGAGAACAGCGTGAAGGACCGGACGGCGGCGCGCTCCTCGTCGGTCAGGAAGGGCTGCGGAGACACGGGCGCATCGCCCAGGGCGCCCCTGGTGACCTCGCGGCCCGAGTCGGCGGGCACGTGGAGCATCTTGCGGCTCAGCCCGTGCAGCCGCCGCACCTCGTCCACGTAGGCCAGCGCGGACGGCCGCGAGTGGAACATGAGGTAGTACTGGCCCAGTGGCTCGTAGCTGACCGAGTCGTGTGCCTGGATGACCTTGACCAGGCCGCCGGCCCAGCCCTCCACGTGTCGGCCTTCTGGTGCGATGCGGTAGAAGTCTGTGTCCATGAGCGAGGGACTCGTGCCCGAAATCACAACCACGGTCGAGTGGGATCCGAACTCTCCAGGTTTGGGCAGACTCTCGTCGTCCTGCGCCTCTTCCGGCAACCAGTTGCGGACTTCGTTCCGCAGGGAGACCATGATGGAATCCTCAGGCGGCTGTAGCAACCCGTGCGCGGTTCGAGGGGATTCTTGCTCACCCTTTTCCGTCTCAGGTTGCGCCTGTTCTGGGAAAAGCTGCCGGAAGATCGATAGCCCACGTCTGGAATCTGGGCAATCTCGAGTGCTAATCTCCGTCTCATCCTGTTGATCTCGGGCGCTTGACTTCCCTCTTTTCGCTGCCGTCTCGGCAATTTTGAGTTTGGCGTATTGCTGTCCAGCCTCGCTATCTTTCATTCGCTGCTCATCCGCAAAAAGTTTTTCAAAGACAGAGCGGCTGTCTGGTGGAGGCTGAGTCGGCTCAACAAGCCTGTGACCCCCATACTCAGAGACCGGCGCCTCCTGCGTATCTACCCGGCCTTCATCTCGTGGTGCCTCCACCTCCACGTCATCGGTTGCTTTGTTTTGCTTTAGATCCGTGGCCTCGGGATTAATAGAGATCCGGCTGGAAACCTCGGCTGTTCTTTGCTGAGGTTGCTCCGGCTGCAACTTGGCCTCGTCTTCGAATTGCAACTCGCTCATGTGACTTTCTACAGACTTCGGTTTGACTTCGGAAGGCTGCGGTCTCCTGGAAGTTCCTTCAGGGGTCGTTCTTCGAGAAAGCACAATGCGAAATCTCGGTCCCGTATGGTCCTTAGGCCGTAAGGGTGACCGTTTGGAGGCAGGGGCCATTTCCGCCAGCGACCGCGCGTTCATCAACACAGGATCACCGGCGAATGATCTCTGAAGGGATTCAGCGGGGCCGATGTCTGCTGTATTCACAACAAGTTCACCGGAGTACTGTACCGCATCACTGGGCTTGGCCCCATGGGGTCGTTGAAGGGACAAAGCCTCCGGAACAGCCAATGGCCTGGGGTTGAAGAGGGGTTTGCTTCCCATCTCGGCCAGTTCGTACAGACGAGTGATGGCTCCGCTGACTCTGTGGTCGATTCCCGTACACGATTCAGGTCCTGCTTTAGAATCCACTGACCCCTGAGGTTGATCACTTTTGACGCGCTGCCTATTTGAACCCTTCCACATCGGTTCAGAAGCTATGGTGCCTTGGAGCCCGGCGGATGAGACATGCGCTCTTTCCTCCACGGAACTCGGCTTCTCGCGCGATGGTTCCTTGTCACGCAGCTTGTCCTCGGGCACACTGGGTGGCGTCCGCTTTGTCCCTCTGTGGAGATTCGACCAACAGGGGGTTCTGGCCACCTCACTCGGTGCGTCGTCGTGGCCCCAGAGTCTCTTCAGGAAAATACCTTTGCCTGTCTGCCTCCCGACGCGTGTATAGTCAACAGGCGGAGGCGTGCGGGCTCGGCGATCCTCTACCTCGGCGGCCTCACGAGGTACATCACGGGGCCTTGCATGCTTGGGGTCAAGACGCCCGCCTCCAAGGCCAACTGTGTGTGTCCCGGCCGCCATGGGCTTATGGGGACTGGGTTGATGCACGTTTTCCTTGATGGCCAAGACTTTCTGTGGGCGGGGCTCAACCACGTGTTTCCGGATGGAAATGAACTTATTTGGGGGTGGCCAAAGACTTCGGAAGTCGTAGCCGTCCGCCTGGTTGGCTTCACGAGGTGAATCAAGGCTTTTCGCTGCATCAAGGCTTCGCCGCCTGGCAGCCTCGACGGCAGCCTCCCTGACAGGGTGTTCCACGAGTTTCACAAACCCATTGCGACCTCCAAAAGGGGTTTTCCCCTCAAGACTCGATTCAGCGTGCCGTGTCGTGAGCTGAGCGCTCCGTCTGGCGTGTATAAGTGCCCAATCATCACCGTACACCCCGATCTTGTGCATACGAAGTCTTGATGGCGCGCGTGGCTTGGCGAGGTTATTCTGGGTTCCGGCTTCCGCTGTCGGGCTCTTGCCATGTGCATTATCATTGCGCCGCAGGGCGGACGTGGCGAAGTTGGCAGCTCTCGCTGGGTCGAGGTGCAGACGAAGCACAGGAGCTTTGGTCCTCCATCGTGACAACGGAGACTGCGGCAGTGGCAGTCGCCTCCCGCGCAGCATCAATGCAACGAGCTGCTATACCCGACTCATTCGTGTCGTGGGGAGCGAGGTCGCTGACATTTGAGCCGTCTTTGTCGGTCGGTTTTCGGCCTAGGTTGGAGCTTTGCAGTATGCGCCGGACTGGGGAAAGGAAAGCTTTGAAAGCTTCAGCCGCAAAAAGTTTCGAGCTTGTTCGTCGCACGGCAGGTACTTGGGTACTTGGGTACTTGGGTACTTGGGTACTTGGGTACTTGGGTACACATCAGCCCAACGTTGAACTACAGTACTCCGTACACAGGCCCGACCCACGGTACGTACTGGACGATGCATACTCAAGTAACTGTCAACTATCAACGTCCAAATTCCATTGCGACTATTACAGGAAACCGATTTCCTAGATAGACTACCCTATTTATTTCGATGCCAGATCCCACAAGACGTTGACAATGCCTGGGTTGAAGGTAGGTAGGTGTATATAAGTGCCAAGCCAAAATTTCCTGATCAGGACGAAACCTTTTTTTAGACTCGCACCTTTGCACCCACCCTTGCAGCACCCACATCAACACACTGCCACCATGAAGTTCGTCGAGGTCAAGATACGACCTGTGCCGTCGCCTTCAGACAAGAGCGGCGGCGACAAGACGCTCAGGGGCGCATCACGCATCTACGTCAACAAGGAGCTTCTTCTCGAGCTCACAGGAACTGCCCTGGAGAACGGTAAGCGCTGCTTCGTCGAGAAAACACTTGACGATGGGAAGGCGACTACACGAGAGGCTTCTCTCTGGGCATCGGCGGACCCAAAAGTGAGCCGCGGTGTTGTCCAGATGAGCAAGCCATTCCAAGACGCATGCGACTTCAAGCTCGGCGACCAGGTCAAGGTCATCTACACCGACGGCGGGGCTGTGCCTGAGGCTGAAGTCGTGGTCCTCGAAGATGTCACTACTGCGCAACCTGACATCAAGAATGACGCCGTTGGCCACTGGGAGTGGGCTCTCAAGGGAAACATGACGAGCATGGACGACGTGTTTCCAGGATTGGTCGTCAAGCGCGTGGCTGGGGCCGGCATTTTCAGAAACTTCAAGATCACGAGCGTCAACGGTTCGACGAGTGGCAATGCTCGGTTCGTTCCAACTTCGACCAAGGTCCATATCAGCACCGCAAAAGACCCAGAGGTTTCAGCATCGGTTTCAGCATCGCCTGCAAGGCCATCACTCCTCAAGCTGGACGTCATACCAGGCCTCGAGTCACAGATTGAAGATCTCAACATGACACTCCGCCGGTGGTGTCAGCCCTACCAATCTCACGCATATAAGATGTCGTGCGGCTTGGTCCTCAGTGGCGGCCATGGAACCGGCAAGACGATGCTCGTCAACAAGATCTGTGAGACTGGCTGGGGAACAGTCCACCTCATTCAGCCGAGCGAGAAGCTGGCCTCCATCACTAAGATATTGGAGACGGCGAAAGAGAACCAGCCCAGTATCGTGGTGATGGACGGTTTCGAGACACTCATAGATAAGGAGCGCAGCAACCGGAGCGCTGTCATACAAGCCCTGGCAGAGTATTTGCACAAGCTAGCCTCGGAAACCGAACTAAGAAACGAGCGCCCCAAAGTCCTGGTCCTCGCTACATGCCTGGATTACTCGGCCAACATGCCAGAGGAGCTCAGGGCAACTGGGCGCTTCAGTAGGCATATCAACCTTCCCCTTCCAGATGCGGCCGGGAGAAAAAGTATTCTGTCATCTCTCCACCTCCCTTGGTCCCCTGATACCGCAGACAGTCTTCTCGACAGCATAATCGAGAAGACCCACTCCTACAACGCAAACGACTTGGTGAATCTCTATCAAGAGATTCTTGACTTACACGAGCACAGCTTAGACATCATCCAGGACAGCGGGTCGGAGCCCTCGCCGGAGCAGCGCTTTATCTCAGAAAAGACTGTTGAACAGGCAATGCACAAGATTCGGCCATCGACCATGCACGACATCGACCTCAAGCCCCCGCCGGTGCACTGGGACGACATCGGCGGTCAGGAAGAGGTCAAGTTGACACTGCAGCGGGCCTTAAAGCTGTCCAAGTCGCCCAAGCAGGAGCTCCTCGCCTACATGTCCAACCCGCCCAAGGGTTTCCTCCTGTACGGCCCGCCGGGGTGTTCCAAGACGATGGCAGCCCAGGCTCTCGCAACCGAGAGCGACCTCAACTTCTTCGCGGTCAAGGGCGCGGAGCTGCTCAACATGTATGTTGGCGAGTCGGAGCGCCACGTGCGGCAGCTCTTCCAGCGCGCGCGAGAGGCCGCGCCCAGCATCATCTTCCTCGATGAGATGGACTCGATTGGTGGGCAGAGGTCTGGCTTCGGCTCCACCAAGACCGGTGGCGGAGGGGGAGGGGGGAGCAGTGGCCTAAACGTGCTGTCGACGCTCCTCAACGAGATGCAGGGGTTCGAGCTCCTCCAGGACGTCCTCGTGCTCGCGGCCACCAACAGGCCGCAGGCCATGGACCCGGCCCTGCTGCGGCCGGGGCGTTTCGACAGGCTCATCTTCGTGGGCCCCCCGGACGAGGCGGCGCGGGCGTCCATATTCCGCAGGTGGATCTCGCAGAGGCGGTGCGCCGAGGAGATCGACGTCGACGAGCTGGCGAGGGAGACCGAGGGCTGTTCCGGCGCCGAGACGGTGGCCATCTGCGACGGGGCGGGCATGGCGGCGTACTGGAGGGACTCCGAGAGGGAGGAGCGCCCGGGCGTCACGATGGAGGACTTTAGGGAGCAGATCCGGACGAGGCCGAGGATGATCACGCCTGAGATGCTGGAGGCGTACGATGTGTGGAGCAAGAAGTTCATGAAGGAGGCTCAATTCTCTTAGACAGACTATTGCACTAATCATGGAGGGGGGGGGGTCAATCAAAAACGAAGGAGTACAGGTAGACAGAACGGTTATACTACACTAGCTTACAACCTACTCAATTATCGGTTGCCCCATGGTCGAATTTTCCTACATGTCGGGGTATCATAGTACGACTTGTCGCACGGGAGGCTATCCCACAGGAGGCCTACCCATGGGAGACTTTCGAAAGGGGAGTACGCTAGAAGATGCTGTCACAGTGGAGGGCACTCCAGAGGATGGTGACTTAGAGAGATATGTCCTAGAGAGGTTGTCTGAGAGAGGTGTGCTAGAGGAGACTACGGCAAAGGACATTCCAGAGGAGAACATCCCCGAGTAGGGTTTCTCAGAGGTCACAGCCGGTGTAGTACCGAAAGCCTCTGCGGAAAAATTACACGCATTTCAAAACTTGAGCATCTTCTTGAGGTATCATTTAGTACGGCCGACAAGGGCACATCTGGACTTCTCTCAAAGGCGGCAACTAGGCATGTTCCATGCCCGTCCAAGCTCATGCAAAGCCGGATTGCTTCACAAACAGAGTCAATATGCAAATTCTTGCAAGAATCATCGATATGCTCTTGGCGTTCGTGCAAGTGTGTGGTGCTGTCTATAACGGATGCACCAGTCTATCACTATCTCCAATCCCCTTCCATGAACATGTCTCATGAGAGATCGTTCAAGATGGATCCTTCAAATTATCGGTGGCTAGAATATTGTCAGCTGCCTGGTGCTCTCTTGCGGTCTATGATTGGAGTGTGACAGACCTTCGAGGTGGAAGAGAACATTGGACTGGTAGTTCTTGAACATCTGCGCGACAAGCTCGACGTTCATGTTCTGAATGTTGATCTCCTGTTGGAGCATTAGCATGGAGACAACACCGTGTACGAGAACGTGACCTTACCTGGAGGGTCTTGTTCATCACCATGACCGCTTCGTTCAATTTCTCCTACCGGCCAGTGGTCGTCAGCTGCTGCTCGCTCACTCACTGCACCCGGTGCATGGTCAGTATACACGGGGAATACCCACCACATTCGTGATGACTCGGGAAAGCAGGAGATTCTGCTGGTGCTCATGAGGACTCTCCTAGAAATGCATTAGCGGCAACTTCCCAAATTATTTGTCACGGCAGACGTACCATGTTGGCGATGTGGTGTTGATGTTGTAGATGCAGTCAATATTGACGTTCGATGAGGGTTGTTCAGGGTTTGGGCGCGTCCCAAACCGCGCTGTGAGGAGTTGGGGGCTCAAATGGAGGGCCGTTTCACCGTGTCAGTGAGGAGCAAGCTGCAAGCCCACCCGCCCGTACTGCACTGTGTGCTCTGGTAAGGTCATCCCTGCGAGGCCTACTGGCCGAGGCTGCAATCAGCTTGCTTTGGGAGCTTCAACACACAAACGGCGACCTATGGCAACTCCTACCAGCACAACCAGCTCTTACAGATACTCATTGCCAACTAGGCCACATAACAGACGCCTCCACGTAAAACCTGCTCGAACTCGAATTCAAGTGCGAGAAGACAGAAAAAGCCCATACACAAAATGAACAGCGCCGAAGCAAAAGAGGCCAAAGAGGCCGAGCAAGCGGCCCACTATGCCCTGATCGAACAGCTCGACATCCACGCCGTCCACAAGTCTTTCCGCAACCCCGCGTGGAAACCCAACGCGAGGCGCAACAAGAACATCAAGGCCATCCTCGGCGACGCCTCGAGGAAGGAAGCCTCCATGGCCGTCACGCCGATGGAGAACGGCTCTGGCGCCGTGACGCCCAACAACGACGCCGCGGGCGCCCGCGACGACGACAAGGACGACGGCCTCTCGACGAGCGGGACCTCGACCCCGGCCAACGAGGCGTCGTCGACGCCCGGCGGTGGCGCCACTCCGGCGCCATCGTCCCAGCCAAACCTCGCCCAGGCGTCCCGCAGCCTGTCCAAGCTCGTGCTGGAGAAGAGCCTGCGGCCCTCGGGCGGCATGACGACGGGCGGGGCCGGCGCCCCCAGCGCGACGTACACCAACATCGAGAGCGCGCCGAGCCTGGTGCCGCAGAAGAGATACTGCGACGTCACGGGCCTGCCGGCGCCGTACCAGGACCCCAAGACGCGGCTGAGGTACCACGACAAGGAGGTGTTTGCCATGATTAGGGGGCTGCCGCAGGGGTATGCTGAGCAGTACCTCGAGGCGCGGGGCGCGCACACAGTTCTGAAGTGAGGCGTGATGGCGGGCTTGTGTCGCGGCATGGGAGTACATTACCTGGGGTGCGAGGCTGGATGGAGTCAGGTTGTTACTCAAAGCTACCGGCACGGGTTGGCGGGCGACGGCGTTCAAGGAGCGGAAACGTCACGATACATGTTACGAGGGATCATGAGCAGGCGTTTTTTTGGGATGGCCCGGATACAAGGACACTAATGCATGGCCCCGGCCGAATCGCAAGCACATATGCCAGCATCTACAGGAGGGGCGAAAGGGTAGAAAGAATATGTACGATCGTCAAAGTCAAGCCCCGACTACGCACCCGAGGTCTCTCGACGACGGGATGACAGTTGACGCTCCGGCTTAATCGCGATCGATTGCTCTTTGCCATTTTCAGAAGAGAAAAGCCGACAGATCACCGAGAACCCAAGGAGGAGAGAAAGGACTCAGTTACCAAGCGAAGAGCTTGGCCGTCGGGGCAGTTTGGGTGTGCGGAAGTACGAATAGGAGACATCAAAGAGATTTTGGCATGTCTGAGTCATAAGACACGGCCATTTAACTGGATAGCTGAAAGGATCTCATGCTGGAGGGATCGGGGCCTAAATGGCTCCAAATATTGTCACATCACACAGCATCAGTGAGTGTCAAGTTGGACAGCTTTGCTGTTGACAATGGGAGATGGTGCAGAAAAGAGTCATGCTCGTAAACTTAAATTTTGTACGATAGCTGGATAGCTTGACAGTATGGCCCGTGCGTGCTTATGTCATGCCCAAGGTACAGGACTCCAAAGTGCACTCACTCACTGACAGCTCTCTCTGGCTGGGTATTTCTGAACTGAGCAATCAAGCAGCCACCAACACAGGCTTCTCCTTCTCCAACAGCTCCAGATAATGGGGGACCAGCTTGTCGAGGATGGTCTCGATTCCCTGGAGCTCGAAGCCGCCGTACGCCTTTGTGAAATTGTCCATGGCGAAGTTGACGTTTGGCTTCGTAGGGTAGTCGCCCTCGCCCGCTAGGATCCCCTTCTTCACCTCCTCGGGCCACTTCCTCGCGAGGATCGGGAACACGTCGTTCCACTCGAACCTGGACGAGTACACATACGTGCTGATGTGCTTGTTGGGGCCCTCGCTCGGCGTCTTGAAACCCTCCAGATCCAGGCTCCTGTGCACCGTCTCGACAAAATCGTCCACTGTCAACCCCCCGCACAGCCTCGCGGGGGCCGGCTTCCCGTCGGGCGACCGGCCCTGGCCCGTGATCAGCGGGAGGATAACCCTGTTGCTGGTCGCGTAGAGGTCCTTGAGGCTGGTGGCCAGCGGGACCCTCCCGTATATGTAGCAGGGCGCGAGATTGACGAGGTCGAAGCCGGCGCTGCCGTCCGCGACGGCCTGTGACATCCACCTGAGGGATTCCTTCAGCGCCGCCGTCTTGGCCGCGCAGTAGGCCACCAGTGGGTTGACGAACGGCGGGCCAAAGTCGTCGTTGATCTTGTCGCCGACGAAGATCTCCTCGGGCGGGACCCACGAGCCGCCGACGAGGTCAGGCCCCGCGAAGGCGCCGAGCGACGAGACCACAATCACGCGCTTCACCGTGCCGGTTTTCTTGGCGCTCTCCAGGGCCCGCAGGGTGCACCTGACGGCGGGGGTGATAACATCCGCCTCGCCGTTGCTATCGGTGAAGGGCATAGGCGTCGCGCAGTGGATAACGAGATCCGTGCCGGCGGTGGCCTCGTCAAGGCATCCCTCCTCGGTGAGGTCCGGCACGATGAAGAACTTGCACGCCGAGTCCCTGCCGAGCGACGCGATGGGCGGTGCCTCGCGGATGAACTTGGCCTTGGACTCGCTGCGGACGGCTATGTTGACCGTGTAGCCTGCCTTCAGGATGTCGATTAAGATGGCAGAGCCGAGGAAACCGGTCGCACCGGTGAGGAGGACTTTGCCTTGTGCCATGGTATCAGAGGGGAACCCAAGAGATTCTTTTTGTTGTGAATCTTGGGGATAATTGAGATATCACGCCACGGGAGTAGGACACGGGTGGATACATGATGCGGTTTATATACTTTCCAGCGCATGCGATCTCGTCAAACTCGGACTTGTCCAAACCTGGACTCTCTGTCCGTCAGGAAATAGAACTGGGGCCACCGACTGGCGGTACGGAGAGATCGTCACTACACTTACTAATTCAACCAAGACCCGGGTGTCGTGGGGCCAGGATGTGAGGGATGCTAGTGCTTAGTGAGGACATGGTTGAGAGGTGGGAAACTAGACGAACACATCATGAACTTCGCACAGGCAGAGGATGACCGTGGCTTTTCAGGACGATAGGCTGCCCACAGCCCAAGCTCCCATGCCAGTCAGCTTGCAAAATAAGCGCGCACGGAAATCCACCCGGAATAAATCCTAAGCATCTTTATCTAGTAGTTCTCAAGCATGTAATATTTCGTTGTGAAGTAATCTGGATTTAAACATTATGACTTTTTGTGGGACTTGATGCTGTGAGGGTTTTATCTTACATGCCGGCTACCTATTTTCTCTTAGCTCCTGGTCAGGGGTTACTTTTACCATGGGTTTCCCCGCCCAAGGCCCCTTAATCGCAGCGATAGGGTCTTCTCAGGCCTCTCTTTGGCCTATGAGCGTGCCGCCCGAGAGCCGTACAGCACCAAAACATTCGCCAAGACGTTCACTACAGTTCATCTACTTGGTAAACTAAACAAATTAACAACAACCGCGGTAACCATATTTATGATTGCCGTTGAGAGAGTCTTGGCAAGAATGAGAAACTAAAGCTCAACGTAGATCATCTGGACAGGTGGTGAGAGTGTAGTGCTCCGTAATGTTCTCAATCTAGCTAGCAACATCAGGGATAGAGGCTGACTACTAATCCAAATAAAGAGTGCTTTTTTCTACATGTAATAGCTACAAGACATAATCCAAGTCTTACATATTGACGGTAAGTATCCCCATTGACTCTCTTCCTTAGCCATACCTCGGTAATTTCCGTCCTATGAATGCTAGACAAGTGAGCATTATAGTATAAAAGGCAGGATCATGGATATCAGAATGCTAGGTGCTACAGGTCTATGTAAAAAACCGCAACCAGTCCGCAGGCAAACATACCGGCTACTAAAGTGAACGGAATTCCAGTCCGCTGAAACCGAATACTGGGGCCCCAACGGAACGAAAGAGCGAGCAGAGGGTCTGACATAAGTCACTTAATTGTCTGGGTGATAGCGAGAGTAGTGTAGAGCAGCCCTGCTTTATTTCGGTGAATAAAAGTGGCCGCGAGAGCCCGAGTGGCTGGCGCGAAGCCAGAGCCGAAGGCAAAGACAATGAATGTACTGTTTGCGAGTGCCACTAAAGGCACAACTGTGGCTACCTAGACGATGAGTAAGCCGATGGCGGGGAATCCGACAGAATGACGATTGCTGAGAAGATCTTTGCCCTGTAGGGTTCGGCTGTGTTTGGTGGGAACTCTGTGCTGTTTCTGGTCGGGCTCGCAGCGCTGCACAAGGTCAATTGCGGCCGCGCTATATAAATACGCTCACATTGAGTAAAGACAGAGCGGTCATTAGCAAAACTGGGAGTCCCGCACTTGTGAATGGTAAAAAAGTAATGCCGGCGGGTATACACCTTTTCATAGATTCAGCCAAATCGTTGTCTGATGTACTGTAACAGAAGCCTCATCGACTGCCGCTCTAGTGATGAGACGAAAACGAAAACCGTCAGCGAAACAGCGATAGCATTGCGCTTGACAAGGGGGTCGGGGCTTTTAATGGAACCAACTCAAATCACCCTTACCAATTGCTTCCTCACCCTTGAGAGCCATTCACGTTGTCCGAATCCGACATGCGGACAACAGGCGTGGTATGATGATGGTGGCTGTCAAGGCAGAAGGAAGGGGTGCTGCCCGTCTGCTTCTGCCTCCTTGGGCAGGGTAGTAGTGAACAAAATCGCCATGACCGTTCCTGTGCTTGGCTTCCTCATCCCGGCAGACCAATAGAGGGATCGGCCGCTCTGGCCCGCTGTGGCACAGGCGCCTCCCGTTGGGGAAGCACAGGAGAAGCTTATTACCTGCCTAAACCTAGGCAGGATAAGCTGGGCCAAGGTGCCTGGCAGGCAGGCAGGCAGGGTGGGTAGCTTTCTTGGAGATCTGACCAGGAAGTGTGCGTGCACCCCTGTTTCAGTCGCAACGAGACACTTCTCAACAACCCCGACCATCTTTTTGGTTTTGTTTGCGACAGCGACCTTTGCGCATTGTGCCTGTGCTCTTGAATCCCTCTTCGCCCGAAACAACCTCACTTCGCTCCCCGCCGTATTGGTTCGGTCCCCCGTGATACGACGCCAAGATGCCCTCGATGTGGCTGTCGGACGCCCAGAGTATGCTTGCCATGCCACCACCCCATTAAGCTGCCTGGCTGCTGCCCCTCGACGCGTCGCACGTAGTGCGCCACACGTGACTTTGGCCAGAGGGCGGAGCATGGAGAGAAAACAAAAAGGACTATGAAAGGCTGACTTGGAGATGTTCCCTGCGACAGAAATCGGAGTGGCTTTCTGCTCTGGCGGTACGGCTCCTAGACCCTACCCAGTGGACGACGAATGGAGCGTGCTTCCGTCGCAGCGGCTGACTGGCGGGGATAGGTGGCTTCTTTCTGATAGGAGGAGTGATGCTCTTCTTTGACCGGGCCATGTGAGTTGTCGCAAACTTCTATCTGGCTTGCTTGCCCCCCCCCCCCCTTTTTCCCCGGGAATCTAAGGCTGGTGGGCTAACCTCTGCGATCTCGCCAGGCTTGCCATGGGAAATGTGCGCGAAACCAACCGCCCCTGAACCCCTCCCTCCCCCGATCTTGCGGTGAACCCCTCCGTGTCTCGAGACAAATGTGCCTAACCTTCCCGGCCATGCCCGCCGCCCGAAACCAACAGATCCTCTTCCTGATCGGACTCACCATAATAATCGGCCCGCAAAAGACGCTGCTCTTCTTCGCGAGGAAGCAAAAGGCAAAAGGCACGGCGGCCTTCTTCGCCGGGCTGGTCCTCATACTGCTGCGGTGGCCGCTGATCGGCTTCTGCGTCGAGCTATACGGCATCATGGTGCTGTTTGGCGACTTCTTTGGTACCATCGCCGCCTTTGCCAGGAGCGCCCCCGTCGTCGGGCCGTACATCGGGGCCGTGATAGACCGGCTCGGGGTGGGCGGCAGGAGGAACGCGGAGCTGCCGGTCTGAGGCTCGCCTCGGCGGCGCGCTTGGTGGTGACTCCCTAGAATGGAAACTGTATAACAGCACTACAGCCTGGCCAGGATAATTGGGATAATGAGGGGTGACTTTAAAGTGTTGTCTCATAGACATCGTTGGGCGTTCAATATTGGAGAAATACCCATCTTGCTTATGGGGTTGTCCCGGTATACTACTCGGGCCACAGGATTCCATCAAGCCATCACATTTCTTGCTGTCGGCAAAAAACAACCAGGCGATATGTACGGCGTTGCCCTCGCGGATATGCAAGAAATCAACGAGTTTTCGCTGCTCAAAATTCGGCGTTCCCACGTGGTCCGCACTGTTCTATAGACTGAACGCACTGCCACGTGTCTAGGTGGGTGGCTCCCCCTCCTTCAATATCCACTTCGAGCCTCTTCTCCCTCTCCATCGGCATCCCTATTTGGCGGCAACCCCCAATCTCGCATCCCTTAGTAGCCCTGGCCAACGAGGTAGTCCTTGAGCGCCTCGACGGTCTGTGTGGTATTTCCTGCCTGCTGAGCCTCGCCGTGGTGTGCGACCAGGATGGCCTGCTTTGACGTGGAGACGGCGATGCCGGTTCGCCCCTGTATGTGTGTGGTCGATCGGTCAGGACCACTACTCCTCCTTTATCCCGGCACCCGGGGTTTCTCTCTCTAGGGGAGGAGGGGCCGGGGGGGGGTAGATGGGTTGTGGTTGGTTTGATTTGGTTGCTTACCTGCCGGGCGTAAATATTACCGTCATCGATGCGGGTGACGACGAACCGCTCGCCGGCGACGTGGATGCCCTCGGCGTGTGCCTTGTCGACGGCGGCCGACTCACCCTTGGCGATGTTGGCGAGGTTCTTCATCTCCTCGGCGCTGATCTGTATTTTCCCCCCAATAACAGCCTGTCAGCTGAGCTGCACCTTGACGCGTTCAACGTGCCGGAATGCGCTGCGCGGGCGGCCTCGAGCGTGGTTGTGGTGGGCATAACATTGGGCCTCATTCGGGGGAAATGGCGGGGTAATCCCGTACCGTGAAGCCGGAGGTGGTGGCCCAGACACTGTCGCCTGCAGCGCTGATGATGGCGGCCTTGTCCACATGGCCGGAGCCGACGAGGCTGCAGTGAAGAGTCAGTACGCGGGGCTGGCCATGGTTTTATTTTCTCCCTCGCTGTGGTGGTTACCTAGAGTCGACATAAGCTGTGACAGAGTTAGCTTCACCACCGAGTCGCCAAGGTGGGGTTCAAAAGGGGGGGGTTGGCCGAGGGGAGCCGGAATCGCAAGTTAGCATACCTTGCCACGACATCTTGTTGGAGTGTTTTGAGGGCCGTGTGATAGCAGGCACGAAAAGGAAGAATTAGAAGAGGTTCTGTGCAAAACCAGAGGGAACGCGGTTTCAAAGGACTGGTGGTGGAAGCGGCAGAGCTGTCGTCTGGGTATGATGTGGTTGTTTTGGGGTTCCAAAATGTCCCGCTGCCCGAACTGCTTTGTTTTTTGGCACCCATGTCACCTTAAGTAAGCGGGCCTCTGACCCAATCCACTTCCAGTCTGGTGAGTGGCCCGCTTGAATGATCAACACTTCCTACCGACACCTACACGTCGCCGCTATTGGGAATCACTGTTCCATGCCACCCAGCTATCGAACAAATTGACCACCAAGTAGGTCTACTGCGACTGGGCCGAATCGATGCAACCAGCTGCACCGAGATGCATCATGTCTCATGCGTGCAGCCCCCGTTCTTTGGGTGCTTCACCCTCTGATCTGTATTGTGGAAGCTATACGGAGTACAATATGAGGACTCGTGGGATGGGGCAGCCTGTCGACCGCAGGTCACCGGCGCCAATATCGTCAGACCGCCTTCGATGGGTCTCCTCACAGAAGCCCGTGGATCAGCCATCCGAAGCGGTAAAGACAACGGGGGGAGCGCCACAGTGCTACTGTCACGTCATTATCGTCCCGTGCACTGGTCTATGCAATCGTTAACGCGGGAATTCCAAAGCCAGGTCACGGTGACTTGGCGCTGGAACATCGTCACGCCTTGAGCCACTTCCGGGAGGCTGCGATCTAGGGGCGCAACCTAAAAAATGCCCGGCGTCTGTTAGGAACTGCCCACCTTTTCAACACTTCGCACATAAACCGCTTTGAATCATGTCTTATGCCAACCTCGGTCTCTCCTGATCAAGGCAATCCTGCACTGGCCCCCTCTGCGCTCAGGAGGCTCGACTCAGTTTCACCGATAGACAAGGAATCGAAACGTTGCGAACCAAGCTTATTATGCTCGACACTTTCACTACCACCTAGGTGCTGCAGCCCCTTCAGGAGGCGACCCTCACCCCGTTACGACGCAGACAAGCCCGTGAGGATGGAAATAAATACGGAATGCGCGCCTCAGATCTTGAGGCCGAGACCCAGTTTTATGATACAGGCCATTTGGACGAACTCGTCGTCAGCATCTGGACCTCTGGGTTCGGGCACAATCAAAGTCGGGCAGGCAACCCGAACGCTACTCAAGCCATCTACGAGCCTTGAAACATCACAGACATCTCATGTCGGCTGCTGATCATGCCGCGCAGAAGGATCTTCCAGGAGAGAAGAAGAAGAAGAGAAGAAGAAAAAAGGAAAGAAAGAAAGAAGACAAAACGTTGCTTCGATTTTCGCACATCTGCGCAGACTAGTGATCCGATGGTGTGGTAGATCAACTCGGGGAGTGGTGTCGACTTTGGTAGACGTGCCGGATCACCAGTCCGAGCTTTGACGGCGCCTCCCGACATCCTGACGACATCTCGACGACTTTTGGGACGGCGCTGATCGATTTCATGAGCCGCCGGCGTACACACGACAGCCGGAGCTCTCGCTCTGAACCTTGGTTAAACCGTTCAGCCCAGCGGAGACTATCCCGGTATTGATATGGCATTGCTTCGAAGCTTTGACAACCTGGCAGCCGCAACCTTCCTCTTGGCTTACACGACTTGTTTACCGGAATCCGCATCACTACCTTGCCAGCCCGGGTGCGCGGCTTCCCCGACAAAGTTTGCAACGTTTTTCTGCACTTCTTCCATTTGTCTTCTCGAAGTCACCGCCCCAGGGATGGGGGCTCTTGCCCAAGTCAGAAGTTTCAGCCACCGCATCGCACGATTTGCATTGATGAGACATTATAAACTATGCTATTTCCGGTAGGGTGAAACGACATTCTTGGCAGAGGGTAGGCTTCAGATTCAACCCTACACTAGCAGGCCGTCATCTGTCATCAATCACACAGCTCGGGCCACTGGGCAGCCCCCGGAAGATCCTGAGACGGTGATCTGGCTGTCACGGGTGAATAATCGCCTAAGCTTGAGCATGTCTGAGCCCCGGCCACCTTCTCCACGACCAATGACACCTGCAACTTGCGGCGGCCGCTACACACCATTTCGTTATAAGTCGTACATGCAGCTGCCTCTGCAGTTGGTACCCGAATGCAACCATTGCAGCAGCGTTGAAAATACCTAGGCCGCCAGGCCGCATGCAGTCCGTCTTGAGCTTCGATGTGCTTACTCATTTCACGTTGTATGTTTATCACGGTAATTTCAGCAACCTCGCCCACTAGCACTGCAAGCGGCATCCAATTTGCTGTAAAACATTCTCCCGACCAATAGGTTGGCCGGCAAGTCCAGCTCATTATTGCAATCCTGAAGCCTTATCGGCGTTGCGGCCACTCACGTCGTCTCCACGGCACCTACCTCAGCTTGGCCTTGGACGAGCTGGGCGAGATGATTGAAGCCTATCCCTCACACCTTCAATGGCAATGTCGATGGCGCCGGGCGAATGGCTGAGCTAGTACTCCGTATATACGCCGGCTTTAATTGACCCTGGTAATATGTGGACGTCACCGCAGGTGAGGTTGGCAGCTCATCCCAGTACCTATTAAACAGACTCGGACGCACTTCGTGGCATTCAGGGTGAGGCTTGCTCGGCGGACCGCCATCGCGGAGTAGCAGACATCCGAAACAGAAATCTTTCAACAAAGATTCCAGTGGGCGCGACCCTCGCCGTGCTGCCCGGCAAAAGACCTCGAATGCAATTATTACCAGAGTAGTTTGATAGCTTGGAGCAAGGGTCGCATCCTCCGCCCGCCGGGTCTGTTCCACCCAGGACCCTGGTCTTGTCCGGGGCACCCCGTACGCCTTGCAAGGACATACCCATGTCAGTGATCGATCTTGAAATAAACCATGCCTCCAATCTCAAACGCACCATAAGACTGGGGGCTTGAGGACATAGTGGAAGTGGGTTCCTCACAAGGGTTCTGTTTGCCCCGTGCCCTGGCAAAACCTGCGTATACCACAGTATACGATCAACAACTGGAGGGTGCGCAGCGTGTTCAAGTGAGTCGCTTCTCCAATGCTCCCGTGAGCTTCTCCAGCACCGACTTTCTACTTCTGTCTCGCAGGGCTTGGCAGCCCGACGGCAGTTGCTCTGCTCGTGGACACGAGCCTCGTCCGTCCTGATTCATATTATCATTGCCTAGCGCATTTTATAGGGACCACTTACATGCAGGTCGTGTGTTGCCATTCATCTTCTCGAAACCCGTCCCCACATTACACCGAAGTACTCCTTCTCATCTGCGGTGACCGGGAATCTGACCCTCTTGATTGAGTCCCGTATTGCCTAATACATTGTACCAAGAATACAGGGATCAACGGCCGTCCAAAGTGGTCCCAGCCCCGGGAAGCTGCAGCCTGGCCGGACGGCACTGAGTCTTCAGATGGGGCATGTGAGAGACGGAGGAAGTGGGCTACAGATGCACAGGCGAGACGCGACAAGTGTATCAGGCACTCCCCTGCAGTCATTAAACTCGCACCCTACCGGCAGGTTTCCTCAAAATGCTGGCACATCCCCTAACATCATTCATGCCGGGTACAATTTCCATTTCTTCGACAGCCTGTTGCCCCGAATACCGTCACCACAACAACACTTCGTGCCGCCGGCAACCATGGCCTCAGCACGACCCAGCACGTCTGGGAGCTTGACGGCCACGTCGCCGTCGCGGACCAAGATGGATAAAAGGGTGTCAAAGGACGACATGTTCTTCAGAACGGCACGACAGAAGCAGGGTCTCGACAAAAGGATGTCTAGGGACGACATGTACATCAGAAGCCGCATGGCTGAGATGTCTCAATATCACGTGCCTGTCCGGGGGTTCACGTTGACTCCAGAACACAGCCCAAACTTTCCAGTGATACATGAAGTATCAGTACCGATCCGGGTGCAGACTCCAGAGTCTATAACGTCGGGCGAAATTCCAATAGGAATGGCACTAGGAAGCCCTCCATTACGGCCGGACCCGTCGCCCTCAAGGTGGCAGGCCCAATTTCCCCCAGCCTCCCCCGTGGCTACCAGTTCTTCGGAACCCTCCTCCGCCGGCGCATTCACAGTTGGGTCTTTGCAAAGGAAAAAGACAACCAAGCAGAAGCTGCTTGGGTTCTTCGGGAGCGGCAAGAAGCGGGACGAAGCGCAGGGCCTTGCGCAGACTGAGGCCGGGAAATCTACAATAACACTTGCTCGAACTGTGGAAGTGGCAACGTCGTCTTCGAGTGTATCTGCGAAGTCGACGCCGACAAGGAGCAACACGCAGGCGGACCGAAGGGGGGCGAAGCACAAACCGATCATGATCCGATCGAATACGATGCCTCACAACATTAACGAGCCGCCCACCCAGCTGAAGAGTGCCGGGCTGCCCGGCCGCCAGGGGAATGCATATCGGCAGCCGCAAGCGAACCTTCCTCCCATGCCGTCGTTCCTTGACGTGAACATCCCCGACACCAAGTTGGAGCGATATAGTGTCATGTTTAGCGATGTCCTCGGCCACGGCCAACCAAAACAGGAAACTCCTGGGTCGTTGCTATCGAGGCGACAAGCGACGCTGCAGAGGTTAAAGACGATAGACGACAGGATCGAGGCGGAGGAGATGCAGAAGGAACGCTCAAGGCAGCGAAGGGCAACCTCCCCGCAGCCAGCCGCGACTCCCCAATTGAGGCTATTCCCAATGCCACCAGAAGATCGCGCGGCTCCCGCTATGGACAGTCCCACGAGTCGGTCTCGGCCATTGAGGTCGAACACCTCGCCAGGAAGACTGCCGTCACCTATGCAGGCAACGTTTGGCACGAAGTCAACCTCAAGCACAGCAAAGACAAATCATGGCCCTACATTACTTGTACCTAACGCCTTCGACAATCCTCCACCGCAATCGAGGAAGCAGCCGAAGCGAGAGCCGGAACCTATTTATCCCACAGACACGACTTTCCATTTTGGTCCAGACCAGTCGGGCCTCATACTCGACTCACCAACCGAGATGGGCTCTCCTAGAGAGGAAATCATCATCTCCCAGCCATTCAAGCCCACACTCCACGAGCCACAGTGGCAGATGGTCTCCCCACAATCCGTCTCGGCATCCTCCACCGTCCTTTCAGTATTATCATCCACGACCAGCGGGCCTCGCAACCGCTCACCCTCCGCAGCCTCCTCCGCCATGACGCACACGCACATCACCAAGCCCTCCAGCGAGCTGGACAATACCGAGGCCGCGTTCCAGAGCGCCGTGGAGGTCAGCATCGCGCGGCAGATCAGCATCTCGCGCAAGCAGCAGCAGCTCCTGCGGCCGCTGCAGACAGGGAGGGGCCCCGGCGCCGGCGGGGACCGCAGCGCGAGCACCAGCCCTCTCGGGGTCAAGATCGTCAAGTCGCCCACGCCGAGCCGCCGGCTCGGGGAGGAGGAGGCCATCAAGGAGACCAAGAGCAGCACGCCGACCCTGATCCACCCGAGGGATATACCCGTCAACCAGGCGCACCTGGCGCAGAACAGGCAGAGCTCGTGGGCGGTTGTCGAGGAGGACTGATGCTGCCCCTCTTCCCCCTTTCCTTGTTTACATATCGACTTACCTGCAGTTTATGGGGCTGGTCGGCTCTTCGTACTGCATCCCGAATATATTTTCCCACCTTACTAGCGAAGGACTTCAAACGGCGCACAGGCGGTGCTTGTTCATGACATTGCTTCTGGGAAGCGAGGGGGGAGTTTCGATTGTTTGAACAGAGCGGATACTTAATGTTTTCTGGGCGGTTTTCTTCCTTACCATTTCTCATGTTGATTTTCTCTTCTGCGATTTCCTTCTCCGGCCCCCACGGGGTTTCGTTGAGGGGGAGGGGGGGGGGAGTTAGCGAGCAGAGCCGGTCGACCTGGTCTACATTGAAACCATTGGCCTCGCTGTCTCCTCTCGGACCTGCACAAAACCTTTTCCAAGCTTTAATTGCTCACGCCGTACAAGCCTTGACCGGGAACGAGCCTCGAAGATTTCCAGACCTTGCGTGCGTGTGTTTGTGTGCTTGTGACGCAACATTGCTTTGTTCTTCCTCTCATTGATACCTCGGCTCTTCGGGAAGATTTACGAAAGGCAACTTTTAAGGGGGCAGGCGGAGGGACAGGGAAGCGGGCTGTCTGGTTGGTAGATGGAAGCTTTGCTTTTCGGGACAAGGACGGGGCAGGACAGCATACAGGGAAACCGCGACACAAAACTGGCGATGGTGACCAAGGATGGTTGCGGGGTGAGGTTTGATAGCTAGCTAGCGGATGGTCATAACGACTTGATGTACATATATCATATGCACGTTCTATAGCAGCCCCGCAGGGAAGAAATTTCATGCCCGGTTCAGAGGCAGTTTCAAAAAAAGAGGACCCGGAAATCCTCTCAGGATGAACTCTCAAATATGATCGCCCTCTATTGTGACACCGAACCCCACGTCACACACGTGAGCTTTCTCGGAGGCAGGTGTGATGGCATCCATTTTTAAAGCGTGACAGCCGCAGGCGTGAGATCAGGAGGGTAGCATTGGTGCAGTGGAGGCTGGCGCAACAACATGTTATACAAAGGTGTGATATGGAGCGGTCTCGCTTCCTCACTCCTTGGCCGCGCGGCATCTTTCTCATGTTACAAGAAGCTCGGTGCAAGATAAGGCTATGGCAGCGACAACGACGATGTCGCATCTCCCGCCGAGGCAGGCAAGAGGTCATCCGTCATGTAACTTATCCTTGCCCCCATCGATTAAGGCCGTTTCAGCAGCAAAGTAGCGTGAAATGAGTGCCTGCCGCATGTGGCTTGATTCACCAGCTACACGAACGGCCATCCCCGCGAAACGTGAGCGGCAGGGAACGAACCATGACAGGTGTAGCTGGCTCTCTCTTAGCCGGCCGTAGGACTGCTTGCCTGCCTGCCTGCCTGCGTGTCTGATGCGGAATATTCATTGTAAGATTTTGATTATATAGGTTGACGAATGGGCGACTCGGGGCCAGGGATCTCAGACAACGCCCACGTGTATTTCTGCTTGGGAGTGCGCAGATGATTTGCTCTTCCCCGCCTCTCCTTCTCGGCCCAAAGCAGCCTCGAATACCCAGGAATGGCCAATCCCACCAGTTGGGGAAACCCGATAAAGACAGGAACTGCGATGCAATGCAGAAATTACATAACCAAGCTGTGTGAAAACATGTTAGCACCCTATCCCCGCATGACCGGTTTACTCCGAGGTATGTTCATCACGGGGGTTGGTTTGGCTTGTAACTTACCAGCAAGAATTCTGCTTCTTTGCTTGTTCTGAAGGCAAGGGTCGTCAGCATATCAGGCTGCCACCATGGGCGTATCGATGGAGAGCTTACGGTAAAACATCTTGGACTGGGAACTCAGGCCATCACTCTTCTGGACCAGATCGTCGATCTTCTCGCCTCGCTGCAGTACACTCTCGATTGTCTTGTGGAGCACAATCTTGGTCTCGTCCAGCTCCTTCTGGATCTTCAGGATGTTGTCGGCTTGGTGCGGATCCTGATGTATCGTTAGCACCAAGGCCAGCAGGAGCTCGGAGCGGCGTGTTGGAACTTACTTGGTACTTATCAATGTACTCCTTGAGTTGTGGCATCGCAACACTAGGCGTTCCCGTCGCCCATGACGACCGTGGGTTGGCCTCAAGGAACTCATCGACGATTTTGGAGAGCAGCTGGTGAGCCACGAGGGCTGGGTATGCGTGGTCGGAAATAATGATTCCACAAATGCCCTCGGATCGGCAGTAGGCGTGGAATGTGAAGTCTGCGACTCGGTCAGCCTCCTGACTCCCAAGCGTTCGCGGCTGTCCTTGCACCGCGCAATATCATCCCGTATGGCACTGGCCGTCGAGTGCAATGATTCGCCACAGCCTAGCAGTCCATTTAAATAGCCCCACCGTCCTGCGTTGGTGTTTCTCGCCACTTCGGTAGGAGCTGGAAGGTGCAGGTCGAGCCACAAGAAGCCTGAAGCCAGGCCCGCCATTCTCATCCCATGGGATCGTCTGTTGGATGCTACCAGCGCCCTCCGTTATGGGAACAACCAGAGAGCAAATCCTTCCTTAACCATAAGTGGTGATGGGTTACCGTAAAGAACGTCTCGGTGTTGCCTTTCGTCGTCCATATCGTCCGTATGCATCCCTTCGGTGCTAGATCCTTGCGAATTCTCCGTAACAGCTCAGACGCAATCCATTAACAGCTGTGCCCCACCGCGATTTGTGGTCTGTTGTTGCTGCTTGCCGGCCCTCAATGTGCCAGTGGACGCGGACAACTTTCGGCCCCTGCTGACGTCGTGGCGGCCCAGATGATAAGATCGGACTCTTGAGATATTGGCATCCACTTGGAGTGTGGCAACCGCACACGCTAGTTTCGGGAATCTCGGTTCGGAGGAACGTGTATAAAAGGAAGTCTCGCTCTCGCGCGACACAAGCCACACAAGCCACACATACCTTGCTCTTCGACGTCCTGTCGTTCTGCAAGCTGGTCAGCGTTGTCGACACAATGTACGCAAGATAAGGACCACTTACGACCGGGCTTTGTCCTCTCTGCCACGGTCTTGGCGAACACGGTCATGAATTCCTCGTCGAAGTCAGCAGATAAACCTCGTACGACAGTGGGATGAGGTGCGTACACCATAGTTGTTTCTCGTGAAGCGGGAGTAGGCGCTGAGCTCCTTCTCGGATATCAGCTCGTGCGAGGGCGTGGTCTCGTTCCGGATGACCTGTATACCAAAGCCACCGTCAGCACCGTGGGACGAAGCGGATCATCGCCAGGGCGGCCCCAAAAGATACGCACGCCAATGTAGTGCAGCTTCATGGTTGCGGTGCGTGGTCCTTGGTGTCGTGCTGGCAACTCGTGGTGACTGGGTTCGAGGGCTTGCTCGTGGGGATCTGGAATATGGGTTCGTTGTCGGATTGCTCGCCTTATCAAAGGGAATACGGGTTGTAGGTTCGGTTCAGGTTCGTGGATGGGAAGAAAGGCTGAAACTTGAGAGGGCGCGGAATGGCTCTCTAGATCGGTCAATGGCTGGTCCGTCCTCGCTCGCCGCCACTTGTCAAATGGCAGGCTGCGTCACATGCGCAGCCCGAGCCGACGTGCCCACTAAAATATCCTTGTAGACCAAGACTAAGTGGGTCCGAGGTACATCATTTGGGTGTCGGTACATGTATCTTTTACTGCCTAGTAAGCACCACACGTATGAGCCATACCGAGTCGATATGCTTGCTTGCCAATGACACAGGACCATATTTATGTGGCTGTCTGCTCTTGTCTCAGCAAATCCTGTCTGTGCAGGGAGTTGATCCAAGAAACAGCAGCGCATTACAGAACCACAGCACCTGGTGCAGACCATTATGGCTCCCTCCTCGGTAACCGACGCAGAGGCCCAATGGCTGGCCCAAGTGGCCGCCATGAAGGCTGCGATAGCCGAACTCAAGCTGCCCAGCCGCGCACCCAACGGCGACGCGGCAGCCAGCGATGCTGCTGGAGAAGACGACGACGACTTCGACCTGAGCTCTGCCAGCAGCGAGACATACGATGTGTGGGACTTCATCTCCGACTCCGAGCTGGACGAGCTCGGCCTCGACAGCGGCGACTTGATGGACGACGGGCTCGACCAGGAGCCCCCCTATGGGCCGCAGTGGTTCATCGAGAGATGCGCAACCGTCTCTGCACACAGAGATGGGCTTCCCGCCGAGACCCTTCAGCTACAGATTCTGGAGGCCCTCAGGTCTAACCGGAGAGAAGATGAACTCCAGTCCCTCTTGACGGACCTCGTCGGCTTCGATGACTTGGAATTTGTCATTGAGCTCATCTCCCACAGGCATGACATCACCGTCGCCGTGGAGCAGGCTGAGCAGCACGCCGCTGATAACGAGCCCACGGGACGTCTTCTATCCAGGGCAGAGAGGGATGCAAATCTTCGAAAGCAGGATCTGCGTCATAAGACAGCCGCACTCGGCCCAGCTACGGCCAAGGAGCCTCAGTACCCTCATGTGTACAAGGCATTTTCTGCCGGCAACTCTCTCAGCCACGCCGGCAAGAGGTTCGCCCTTCCAGTCGGCAGCGAACGGCTCCAGTTTGACAAGTATGAGGAATACGCCATTCCTGCAGGCAAGGCCGGAACTCTGTGGCCTGGTCACAAACTGGTGTTGATCAAGGACCTGGATGGCCTCTGTCGGAATACATTCAGGGGCTACAAGACTCTCAACCGAATGCAGAGTCTCGTATATCCCGTGGCTTACAAGTCAAGTGAGAACATGCTCATTTGTGCCCCCACCGGTGCCGTAAGTTCTATATCTTGTGAACCCGAGGCAAGTTCAGACTTCGATGGCTGACAAAGTGCAGGGTAAAACGGACGCTGCAATGTTGACCATCCTGCACACCGTCAGGCAGTATTTGACCCCTGACCCCTTCGAAGATCATGATGCGACGGACTTTGCCGTCGACGCAGATGACTTCAAGATAGTCTACGTTGCTCCTATGAAAGCACTGGCCGCTGAAATCACCGAAAAGTTCAACAAGCGTCTGTCGTGGCTTGGAATTCGCTGCCGCGAGTATACTGGTGATATGCATCTGACCAAAGCCGAGGTCGTTGCCACTCAAATTATAGTCACCACCCCAGAAAAGTGGGACGTGGTTACAAGAAAGGGCACCGGCGACACAGAGCTCGTCCAAAAAGTCAGACTACTGATCATCGACGAGGTGCACATGCTGCACGATGAGCGTGGCGCTGTCTTGGAATCACTTGTTGCACGTACCGAGAGACAGGTCGAGAGCACGCAATCTCTGATCCGCATCGTCGGTCTCAGTGCAACGCTTCCAAACTACATCGATGTGTCCGACTTCCTCAAGGTCAATAGATATGCTGGGCTGTTCTACTTCGATGCCTCTTTCCGTCCAGTACCACTAGAGCAGCACTTCATTGGTGTCAAAGGAAAGGCTGGATCAAGACAGTCCAGAGAGAACATCGACACAGTGGCCTTCGAGAAGGTCAGAGAGATGCTGGGACGTGACCATCAGGTCATGGTCTTTGTGCACTCCCGTAAAGATACTGTGGCAACTGCAAAGATGCTTTACGAGAAGGCAGTTGATGATGTCTGCGTCGATCTATTTGACCCGTCTGACCATCCCAAGTACGACGCTGCCGTCAGGGACATGAAGAGCTGCAGGGCAAAGGAGCTCCGAGACCTACTACCAAAGGGATTAGGCGTCCATCATGCAGGAATGGCCAGATCAGATCGGAACCTGATGGAAAGACTCTTCTCCGAAGGCGTCCTCAAGGTGCTCTGCTGTACGGCTACCCTCGCCTGGGGTGTGAATCTTCCCGCTGCTGCAGTAGTGATCAAGGGCACACAGGTTTACAGTGCCCAGGAAGGAAAATTTGTCGACTTGGGCATTCTTGACGTGCTCCAGATCTTCGGACGTGCTGGTCGTCCACAATTCGAGGACACCGGTATTGGAATGATCTGTACAACTCAAGACAAACTGGCCCACTACCTCACTGCTGTCACGGATCAGTTGCCCATCGAATCCAAGTTCTCGGCTAAGCTTGTCGACAACCTGAACGCCGAAATCGCTCTGGGGACAGTGACTTCTATCCCAGAAGCAGTGCAGTGGATAGGATATTCTTACCTCTTCGTCCGCATGAGGAGAAACCCGATGGCATATGGTATTGACTGGAGTGAATTCCAGGACGATCCCTCACTAGTCCAGCGCCGTCGTCAGCTCGCGATCCAAGCTGCCAAAACCCTTCAGCAGTGCCAGATGATCATATATAACGAGACGACGGAAGAGCTTCGTAGCAAGGACATTGGCCGGATTGCCAGTCAGTACTACATCCTGCACACCAGCATCCAGATATTCAACACGATGATGCAGCCATTTGCCACAGAGGCGGATATTTTCAAGATGATTGCCATGAGTGGCGAGTTTGACAATATCCAATCGAGAGACAACGAGAGCAAGGAGCTGTCACGGATGCGAGAAAATGAGCATGTTGTACCTTGCGACGTGGACGGCGGCATCGACCAGCCCCAAACCAAAACCAACATCTTGCTGCAAGCCTTCATTTCGAAGGCCCAGCCTGAAGACTTCGCTCTGGCCAATGATCTCAACTACGTCGCCCAGCAAGCAGGTCGAATATGCCGCGCCCTATTCATGATTTCTCTCAACAGGAGATGGGGCCACGAGTGCCTGGTTCTGTTGACGCTGGCAAAGTCCATCGAAAAGCGTGTCTGGCCATTCCAGCATCCCCTTCACCAATTCGAGCTGTCCAAGCCCATTTTGAATCAGCTGGACGCTCGAGAATCTCTGACCATAGAGGCTATGCGCGACATGGAGCCTGCTGAGATAGGCAGCCTTGTGCATAATCACGGCGCTGGTACCAAGATCGCCAAGATCCTCAACAACTTCCCGACTGTCAGCGTCGAAGCGGAAATAGCGCCTCTCAACCGCGATGTGTTGAGGGTCAAGCTGTACATCTACCCTGACTTCAAGTGGAACGATCATGTCCATGGCACTTCAGAGTCGTACTACGTCTGGGTCGAAAACTCGGAGACCTCGGAGATCTATCATCATGAGTTCTTCCTCCTGAATCGTAGGAAGCTCCACGACGACCATGAGATGAACTTCACGATCCCTCTCTCGGACCCACTGCCTAACCAGATATACGTCCGGGCTGTCTCGGATCGTTGGCTTGGAGCAGAGACGGTCACGCCCGTGTCATTCCAGCATCTTATCAGACCAGACACGGAAAGCGTTTACACCGATCTCCTCAACCTCCAGCCCCTCCCAATCTCTGCGCTCAAGAACCCTGGGCTTGAAGCTATCTACGCGGAACGCTTCCAGTACTTCAACCCGATGCAGACCCAGATCTTCCATACCCTTTATAACACCCCTGTAAATGTTCTCTTGGGCTCACCAACGGGCAGTGGCAAGACCGTGGCGGCAGAGCTGGCCATGTGGTGGGCGTTCCGTGAGAAGCCAGGGTCCAAGGTCGTCTATATTGCACCCATGAAAGCCCTGGTACGAGAGCGTGTCAAAGACTGGGGAGCTCGGCTGGCGAAACCGCTTGGTCTGAAGTTGGTCGAGCTGACTGGTGACAACACGCCGGACACCAGGACCATCAAGGATGCCGATGTGATCATCACAACGCCTGAGAAGTGGGACGGTATCTCTCGTAGTTGGCAGACCAGAGGCTATGTACGCCAGGTCAGTCTCGTCATTATCGACGAGATCCATCTGCTGGCTGGTGATCGTGGCCCCATTCTCGAGATTATAGTTTCTCGTATGAACTACATTGCGTCGTCTATCAAGAACTCAGTCAGGCTTCTTGGCATGTCGACTGCTTGTGCAAATGCCACCGACCTGGCCAACTGGCTTGGAGTGAAGGAAGGTCTCTTCAACTTCAGGCATTCGGTCCGTCCCGTTCCTCTTGAGCTTTACATTGACGGATTCCCCGAGGTCAGAGGCTTTTGTCCGTTGATGCAGTCCATGAACAGGCCAACATTCTTGGCTATCAAGAATCATAGCCCCGATAAACCAGTCATTGTGTTCGTGCCTTCGCGAAGACAGACTCGTCTCACTGCCAAGGATCTCATCAACCTCTGCGGCATGGAGGACAACCCAAGGCGATTCTTGAGAATGGAAGAGGATGACCTTCAGCTCAACCTTGCTAGAGTCAAGGATGACGCGCTGAAGGAGGCCCTCAGCTTTGGCATCGGACTTCATCATGCCGGCCTTGTCGAGTCGGATCGCCAACTCGCTGAGGAGTTGTTCCTCAACAACAAGATCCAAATCCTGATCGCGACCAGCACGCTTGCGTGGGGTGTCAACCTGCCTGCTCACCTGGTTGTCGTCAAGGGCACCCAATTTTACGATGCCAAGATTGAAGGCTACAAGGACATGGACCTTACCGATGTACTGCAGATGCTTGGTCGAGCTGGCCGGCCTCAGTTTGACAACTCTGGCGTGGCTCGAATCTTCACCAAGGAGGCGTCCAAGGACTTCTACAAACACTTCTTGCATACTGGCTTCCCTGTCGAGTCCTCGCTGCACACTGTTCTTGATAACCATCTCTGCGCCGAAGTCTCTGCAGAGACTGTCATCAGCAAGCAAGATGCGCTCGACTACCTCACATGGACGTTTTTCTTCCGGCGCCTACACAAGAATCCGTCGTATTACGGGCTTGAGATCGCGGCAGACGAGCACAATAGCATTGCGGCGCAGCAGCTTGCGAATGACTTCATGATCGAGATGGTCGAGAAATCTCTCGACGAACTTGCACAGTCCAAGTGTGTGGAGGTATATCCCAACGGTGATGTAGACCCGACGCCGATGGGTAAGATCATGAGCTACTACTACCTTTCTCATAAGACCATACGCTACCTGGTCAAACACGCCAAACCTCAGGCCTCGTTCCTCGACGTCCTGACCTGGATGTGCAATGCCACAGAGTACGATGAGCTGCCCGTCCGACACAACGAAGACCTCATCAACGCGGAGCTCTCACGCAACCTGGCCTTCCCCGGCACGTCGTTCGGGCTGCCCATGTGGGACCCTCACGTCAAGGCTTTCCTCCTGCTGCAGGCACACATGTCTCGCATCAGCCTGCCCATCACAGATTACGTGGGCGACCAGACCAGTGTCCTGGACCAGGCCATCCGCATCATTCAGGCGTCCATCGACGTGCTCACCGAGTCGGGATACCTCTCGAGCGTGCTGCAGATGATCAGCGTCCTGCAGTCCGTCAAGTCCGCACGCTGGCCCACAGAGCCGGCGCTGTCGGTACTGCCAAGCGTCGACCCGGAGAAGACCAAGAACAGGACCACGCTGCAGCAGCTCAGCGCCATGGGCCAGGGCGAGGTGAGCAGGCTGGCCCACGAGCTGCACGTGCCGCAGGGCGCGCAGCAGCGCTTCCTCAGGGCGGTCTCGATCCTGCCCAACGTCAGGGTATCGGTCGAGGACGTCACGGCGCAGTCAGTGACGGTGGTCCTGAAGCGGCTCAACGCGCTGGTGGAGCGCGACGCCCGCATCTACGCGCCCAAGTTCCCGAAGCCGCAGAACGAGGGCTGGTTCGTGGTTGTCGGCGACGTGGCCAAGGACGAGATCTACGCCATCAAGCGCGTCGGTTGGTCGCAGGGCGGGGCCGGGGGCAAGTCCGCGGGCGCTGGGTCCAAGCCGTCGGCGAGAACGAGTATAAAGGTGCCTGAGGTGCTGCAGGCCGGAGGGGCCAGTAAGCTGGATGTGCTGGTGGTCAGTGATGGGTATGTTGGCATGCAATACCAGGAGCTTGGCGTTGAGATCCCTGCGAAGCCTGCGGCCGATGATGATGTCGGCCGGTCCAAGGAATCGGCTTCTTCATCGAAGGGGACATGATGAAACGTAGATATTGGCGGTGGGCGACGAGCCCAACGCGGGCATATTGGTAGATACAGTATCACATTGGTATCTACGTTGGTGACGAGATCTCAAACTCGATTTCGGGAGTGCTTCCCATCCACGCAGTTCATGATGGATCAGGCTCTTGTCATGAGTTTGATTCATTATTTACATCATGTAGGCATCCGCAGCACCGGATGCGCCTCGTGTCCCCGTATATATACGCCGCTCAGAAGGAAGCTATATCCTCCTCCCTCCACCCCATGCTCATGAGGATCTGCCTCGCGCTCTTCTCCAGGCCAGGCGGCCCACACAGCAGCACCATCTCGTCGCGCGCCTCGCTCGGCGGGCCGGCCTCCCTCTCGAACAGCCTCGCATCCATGAACCCCTTGCCGCCGGTCCAGCCGTCGTCGGGCCTGCTGAGCGTGTGCACGATCCTGCACCTCTCCTCCCTCCCCCTCGCGAGCGCGTCCATCTCCGCCCGGCATAGGATGTCCGCCTCGCACCTGTTCCCGTCCAGGACCACGCACCGCGGCGTCTCGCCCGGGACGTCGTCCTCCCTCATGACTGCCCGCAGCACGGCGTAGATGGGCGTGACCCCGCTGCCGCCGCAGACCATGACGAACCGCCTGACGCGCCTCACCCTGCCGCCGGCGGAGAACCTCCCCCGGCCGAGGTACTCGTGCCTGCCCACGGGGCCCTTGAACTCGACCCAGTGGCCCAGCGGGACCGAGTCGAGCGCCTGCGTCATGAGGCCGCCCGGGAGGCCGCCGCCGCCGCGGTAGATCTTGACCAGCACGTCGAGCCTGCCCCTCTCCCCCGAGTGGTCGTCCGACAGGGGCGTGTAGGCGCGGATGACGGCCTCGCGCGACGCCGGGTCCCGCAGGCGGACCATGAGGTGCTGGCCCGCCGGGAGGCCCACGGCCTGGGACGGGTGGTCCAGCGTGAAGGTGAAGACCTTGGTGTCGGGGCTGACGGGGCTCTTGGCCGTGAGCCGGGCCTTGCGCCATGTCCTCGGGTCGAGGAATACGGCGCGCGGTCCCTCTCCTGAGGAGGGTGGCTCTTCCGTGCCAGCCGCGAGGGTCTTCTTTGATGCTGCATCTAGGGTGCCGATGTGGTAGGATGGCATCATTGCTTTTGCGTTCTCGCTGTCTGGTTATGGGTGGGGGTTGTGTTAGCACGCAAATCGGTTGGCATATTTCCCAAGGGGAGGGGGGGGGAGATCTCGCGGGAGGATGTCAAGACTCACGAATGGCCATAAACTCCTCGACCACGTCCTGGCCTGCCGCGCCGATGATGGATGCCGCGCCTCCCGGGTGGCCCTCGAGGAACCTTGTGCCGTCGTATACCTCGCCGTCCAGCACGAACCAGGGCTCCTCCTCGCCTCCGTGCTCCTTCAGCTCCTCCAGGCCGATCTCCCTCCTGACGTCCTTGTTCACCATGGCGATCTCCCTGGCGGGCTCCACCACAGCCTTGGTCCTCTCCTCATCGCCCGGCGCCTTCTCGCCCCAGAAGCCATTGGTCAGGTCCCCGCCCTCCTTCTTGACCCTGTCCATCCACCCGTCGGCGTTCAGGACCGGCTGCGTCGGGTGCTCGAACCGCAGCCCCCCGCCCTCCTCGCGGTGCACCACGACCCGGAACCACGGGTTGTTCATCATGCCCAGCACGCTCCAGTACATGTCCCGCGGCTGCACCGCCATGGCGTCGTCCATGGCGCGCACCATGACGTCCCCGGCCGCCGCCAGCTCCGCCAGGGGCACCTCGAGCGCCCAGAAGCACCAGCAGAAGCACGACTCGCGCCACGCGACGTCCAGCCGGCCGCCGAAGAGCACCTCGCCCTCGGGCGCGCGGCGGTACTCGTCCTCCGGGTACGAGACGGCCGCGAGGCGCCACGTCCGGCCGCGGTCGAGCGTCAGCTCCACGCGCGTGACCCTCTTCCCGCCGCCCGCGTACGCGTACCCCTCGAGCCTGTACGCCCGCCCGGCCGCCACCGCCGCGGCGCCGACCCGCTCGTCGTGCGCCGGCCGCGCCACCGCGCTGTTGGTGTTGAGGTCGTAGATGGCGTAGCGCTCGTCCCTCCAGACGTCGGGGAGGCCCGCGCTCTCCTCGGGGCTGACCGCGGTGGGGAGCACCCTGTTGTCGTAGATGTGGTACCAGTTGTCGCTGGGCGCCGAGGTGACGACGATCCTCCTCAGCCACTTGACGCTGCGGCCGCCGATCTGGCCCGGGATCACGACGCGCAGGGGCCTGCCGTGGTCCGGGGGCAGGGGCTCGCCGTTCATGCCGTGCGCGACCAGGACCCCGCGGGCCGGGTCCGTGGCCCAGGCCAGCTTGATGCTCGTCCCGTAGTGCCCGTTGGGCAGCCTGTCGGCGCCCTCGAGGCAGACGTAGCGCGCCCTGCCGCGCCCGCGGAGGACGGGCCTCGCCCTCGCCAGGAGCTCGGCCAGGGGCACGCCCGTCCACAGCGCCGTCGACAGGCCCGCGGCGCCCCACGAGAACCCCCTGGTCTTGCGCACCACGTTCTGCTCCTTGCGCCGGTTCCCCGCGCACACGAGCGTCACCGGGTACGTGACCTGCTCGAAGCCGGCCAGCAGGTCCCGCAGCGTCAGCGCCAGCGGGTTCTCCACCAGGCCCTCGACCGTGAGGGTCCAGTCCATGACGTCGTCGTCGCGCACGAGCGGCACGGCGCCGTGGTTGCGGACATAGTGCAGGTCCTTGGTCGTGATGAAGCCCTCGTCCCAGAGGTCCGTCAGCGGCGGCTCCACGTTGAAGGGGTGCGCCCCCGTGAGCCTCAGCAGGCGCGGGTCCCGCGGCACATGCTTGTCGGGGGTCCTGAGGTCCTCGGCGAGCACTCTCTGGTTCGCTCTTGGCTCGGGGGGGAGGGGATACCGCCGGCACTCCGGGTTGAGCGTGGTGGGCTCGCCTATCGGGAAGTCCGTCACGCTTTCCGTGCGGGACCCGGGGTCCTTTTCGGTGGCGGGCGGGCTAGGAGGCAGGTCGAGTTGTCGCTGTGTGAAGTTTTGAGGGGCGTCTGGCATGGTTGTGGCGATACTGTCGGCAGTCATGGCCGCCATCGTGGGAGATGTACAGCAGAGGGCTCGCCCGCGGCATGCACGACATGCATATGCTGTGCTGCTCGACTACCGAATCTGGTAGGTCGGACAGACAAGGCCAAGTGCGAATTGCTTTTGAGGAATGTTGTGCAGGTGTCAGGCAGATCCCACCACCAGGCCACGAATCATCCGAGGCAGGGAAAAAGCAGGGTCAGGTCTGACGCCGGGTGCCACCACTGACGGCTTGGTAAAAAGAGAAGACAAGACTGGGGAGAATGCGAACAATCGCGTGCCCCGTGGGCACATGCCTGGAGGTCATCAAAAGATGGGCAGGCCGGCCGGGTGCGCGACAGAGGCCTGTCTGGGCCATCCGTCGTAGGAAAGAGAGCGCCAGTGGGCACTGCTTAGGAAACCGAATTGGCCAACAGCATGACCGTCTGTCTGCCGCCCCGTCCTGCGCTCGGCGGCCGCGTGGTGCTGACGTTGGGATCTCCTTGGGCCGCGCGAGGAGATGCACGCGTCAATCATGCCACCACTCGTGCCTCATCATCACCCCTTGGGGCGCCATCTCCCGCGGACTTGGCCACATCTGGGCCCCCTCCTCTCGCCCGTCGCCCTGCACCTTTATTCTTATCGGGACCAGCCCTGCTATCTCGCTCCCCCGTAGAGATACGGGCGGCCGTCTGGTCGAATCAGATCGCATGATAAGGGGCCCCATGAGGACTGGCGGAGATGCTCGGATCGCGAGTGGACAGCGGGAGGCCAGGACCGCGGAGAAGCCTTGTCAGCAGAGCCTCAGGGCCCGTGGGGGCCACAAGACTATGCAGCTTTGTGTGGCAAAATCATGTGGTACTTTAATGCCTGTGATATATCTCCCAATTTCCAAGCCTCCATCACGGCATGGATCCTACACGTTTTTACGGCTCTTGTGTCTATGGACAAGCCCAGTTCTATACCCCCTCCAGAACCTAGCCCCCACCCCCCCTTTTCCAATTCCCCATCTGACCCCCCACCGATCCCCCATACACAAGGGCCTACAAGAAGCACTTCTCTTCTCGGTAGTCATGCACGTGTGATAACCTCCCTACTGGGGGAGGGTGGCCCTTCCGGCGGCGCGAGCCGCGGCGAGGGCGCCAGACAGGCCGAACTGGGAGGAGAAGCCCTTGACGCGGTGGGTAGCGTTCAGGTTCTTGACGACGACCATCTGGAAGCAGGTGGCGCTGCCCTGGCGCGAGGCGATGGTGGACCAGGCCAGGAAGAGCTCCCAGATGCGGAACCAGCGCTGGCCGAACTTGGCCTTGATGGTCTCGGCGTTGCCCAGCCAGTTGCGGTACCACCTCCAGAGGGTGCCCGAGTAGTGGACGCCGACCGTGTCAATGCTGCAGGTGCGGGTTAGCACGTGCGACGCGTGGTGCCCTAGGGCCTGGGGCTACATATTATGGCCAAGACTCACCTCTTGATCTCCCAGCCGGCGCTCTCGAGGCACCCGACGTAGTTGGCCAGGGGGGTGGAGGCGTCGGCACCGGGGAAGATGTACTTGTTGAGGAACAGGCCCCAGATAAAGTCCTCGTACTGCCAGGCCTTGCGCAGGCCCGACAGCTGGACGTACATGGCGCCGTCGTCCTCGAGCATGTCGTAGCACTGGCGGAAGAAGGTGGTGAGCCTGCGGATGCCGACGTGCTCGCCCATCTCGAGCTGCGAGATCTTGTTGAACTTCCTGTCCTGGGGGATGTCGCGGTAGTCCAGGGTGAGCAGCTGGCTCTGGGCCTCGGGGACGCCGGCGCGGCGGAGGGCGTCGTTGCCCCAGGCGGCCTGGTTCTTGGCCAGGGTCACGCCCGTGACGTGGGCGCCGTAGTTGAGGCTGGCGAAGCGCGCGAGCGTGCCCCAGCCGCAGCCAATGTCCAGCATCCTCTCGCCGGCCTTGAGCCCGAGCTTCTCGCAAACGATGGCCATCTTGTTGTCCTGCATCTCCTCGAGCGTCTCCTCGCGGCTGACGTCGGAGAAGATGCCGCTGGTGTAGACCATGCGGGGCCCCAGGAAGAACGCGTAGTGCTCGTTGCCGCGGTCGTAGTTGGGGCGCACCTGCTCCTCGTCCTGCTCACGCGAGTGGAAGAGCACGTCCCTGAAGAAGGTGAAGATGATGAAGTGGAACAGGGGCCAGGTGAAGGAGAAGTTGGCCCAGTCGTGGCGGTACTCGAGGATCTCGAGGCAGTCGCCGTTGAACTCGACGTCGCCGTCAAAGTACATCTCCTGGAAGGTCTTCATGGGGATCTTGTTGCGGCCGCTCCATCGCGCGCGATCCTCGGGCTTCTTGAAGGTGATGTAGTGCTCGACGGGACGGCCGGGCAGCTTGACCTTGTCGTTGATGCGCGGCGAGAAGCTTGACACCACGGTCCAGATGGCGATCAGGATGGGGAAGAGCAGGACGAGGAAGAAGAAGATGAAGGTCTTGAGGCCGCCCCCGAAGAAGCGCGTGACCATGATGGGGACGCCCAGCAGCAGCCCACCGAGGACGTAGTTTGAGAAGGACTCATTTCCAGGGCCCTCAGCCGGCAGGGGCGCGTTGTGGATGGCAGGAACCTTCAGCAGGCGTCAGCATGGGTGAGACGGCAGGCGATTGAGGCCAACCTTGAGGCCAACCGACGCGGTGCAGAGTGCTCAGTGGCGCCCAGTGGGTGGTGTACTCACATTGGTGACCTCGACGCCACAGTCCACGCCTGTGCCAAACTTCTGCGGCGCCTGGGGGGGAGTCGCGATGAAGGTGATGTCACCCTCGAGCTCCTCGCCAGGAGCCTTTTGTGAAGACATTGTGCTTGGTGGTTGGTGTGGAGGACAAACGGTGCGGGTTCACCTCACCTCGCGTCTCCAGACGGTGGCTTAAATGTGAGCTCAAGCAAGGCGGTGAGCTGTCCTCGCGACGTTTTCCACAGCAGCAGCCGCCAGGGTGGGCACCCGTCGCAGCACAAGGGGAGCACTTGGGCACACTATGTCTGGGCACGATAGGTCGGGCCCACAATTCCAATGCTGCGAATTTTGAGAAATGTGTGCAGTTAGTCTAGAAATGGGGATTTCCATGGGCACGGCTGGGTGCAGAGGCTGGGTACGCTGGGGGGCACGCCAGGGTTCCGAAGACATGGAACCCTTTCCCACAATCACGCACAGTGGCGTCCTTGGCCTCTCATTTCTTTCAAATTAGGACAGCCAGTCCTTGTCAAGATCCAAGGCCATTCTCAACAGTACTACAGTACTATACATCTTTTGACCTATCTTTCAAAGGGAGTAGAGGCATCAATATTGATACTCAACTTCACTAGTCGAGGCTCACAATGCAGGGTTTCCAACCTCAGCACTCGGGCCAACGTGCCACACCCTGCACATCATGTCAATCAATACTTGGTGCATACTATTCAAGTTATACAGCTAATGGATGTTTTGTAATCGTTTTGCAAGATAACCATGAGAGCTGTGATTGATGCAATAATCCTAAATCCAATCGAATACATGATTTTTATTTTTGTCTTGGGTGTTATATTAACGGACTGGAGAGGTGAAAAAGACACCGGGCAGAGAATGGCAAATGAAGAGTAGCAAAGCCATGATAGGTCTTGACAAATTCCACCAGATGATGTTGGTCCAGGGCATCTCACAGGAGTTCTCGAGGATTTTATATCAACTAGGCCGCGCCTTGCCCCCCTGCAAAGTGACAACTAAGCTGGACGGCGGCAACTCGAGCAGGTGAGCCAGCAAGCAGTCGCGCTGGGCCCAGGCAACTCGGGCCGCCAGCAATCAACCTTGGAAGTCATAGAGAGACTCAGTTCGCATCCGCATTACCACGCGTTGTGGAGTTCTTAGCCTCTCATCTCGAACCAAGACAGTGAATAACAGGATTTGATATGTGGCATTTACTGTAAATATTCAGACGCCTTCACAGCGTGAATTTGACCCGATTTCTATACATGGGGAAGCCCTCAAATCGATTGATATTCGATACGCTCGTGGCGGCGCATGCGATGACACTTTCGGAGCATGCTCGTACTGGTATTATATACCAAGTTTGGACTTTCCGCCCCCCTGCACATGAATTACACACCGACGATCCCCACGCCCACATCGTTTGAACTGGCCCAGATACCCAGAATTGACCATGCTAGATGATAGAGAATTTAGTAATCGTCTATTGCTTCTTTCAAGATTATAACATGTTACAATTAGCCTGCTTCTACACCACATGTGCATACAAGACTTGTACTACTTAATGACTCACATACTACGCATTCCCATTGCTTATGTCACTCTCGCGACTTCAAATATCGCACATGGGACGGATTGTATATTGAACTGCTTAAATCCCCGGGTTTAGTAGCCGGGGCAATGCCTGTCGTGGAATCAACCTTTCACAGGCAGGACTCGCCATTCCTGCGCTCTTACTCTCGCATACCCCGGGACTCTTCAGTGCAGGTCTGTTGATGAGTCTGTGTTTCGGGTAGGATCTCGGTAAGGGCCCCAAGCTTGGTTCCCTCACTGAGCATTGAAAATTGCACAATGCCCTTTATATGTTGTATATCTTTATGCGAGCTCCTGCCCGAGGAATATCCACGTGCGACCCGTGCGAGTAGACGGGGCCCATAAATGGTGTGTTGGATAGCTGAGGGCGGGTGTACTTTGTAGAGTTGTGCATGCCATACACCCAGTCAACCGGTCCCGCAATCCCACCACAGCTCAGAGGTGCAAGACGGGGACTGGAGCAGGTAACACCCAACCGCATGTACTGTACTTGATGACAGATGAACCCGGCATCCGGGCGCCCGGGTTGCAAAGCCCAAATGGAGAGAACCGGACCGAAGCAGCCACAAATGGTTGCGTCGGCCGGCCACTTTGGAGACGGCTATATTGGCTTATCTGGCTATCTAACTCTCCTTTTCTCTCGAAGAGAGGGAATGCTCTAGTTATGGAGCCCTAACTATGGTTGCCGAACAGGCAACAGGTATCTTCTTACAAAGGAAACGAGAGTGAATGTCCCAGAATCAATCACCAACTCGCCTCACCCCTGGTCTGAAATTGTCTCGTGTCGCGTGGGGTTCGGCGCCTCAGTGCCACAATTCTACCTAGGGCTCGTGCTCGCCATGGTCATTCCTCGGTTGACACCAAGACCGTGGTTCCTTGCCTTTCAGATAGTCCCCGTCGGACGTATATGTCAACTGGTGGGGCCTGAGGCTACCTAGGACCAGCCATGCGCCATCACTACCATACCTGGGAAGGCTGTTAGCACACGACTTTACGAGGTGGGCGCGAACATGTCTGTCTGTTAAATTACCCCATTGCTGTCCATGTGAAATCAGATCACTCCAGGATGTTTGACCGTATTCGCCTTGGTGCCGGCACACCTCAGGGATAATATCGGTTATAAAAACGAGCATGATATCGAGCAGCAGTTGGTATGGGGATCAGGGCATCCGGGTTCAAAGATGGCAAGCTGTGGCTGCTGGCCAGTACGTAGTACGGGGCCCGCCCGTACCGGTATTGCTGAGAGTGTGTACCAGTTTCTGGTACGCTACATGTTAGTGTGGACTCGGTCCTTTTCTGCCTCCTTGAAGCTGTTAGGATATCATGAGATTAGGCATCATACCTCTGAAGCGGCCTCTGTAATAATTCTGCAGGACCGTCACCACGGCCAGGATCGACGCAATGGTCCCGAATATAATCGAGAAAATTATTTCCGGACTCATGTTGACGAAGGGGAGGAATAATAGTACCAAGTAGGAATACTGGGGCAGGGAAGTTCTCAAATAGAGTTGCAATGCCATGGGCCTTGACAGAACACTCCAGGTGGTGTCGGTCCCGGGCATCTTGCGGGGGTTTCAATGGTATTTGATACCAGAATCTGAAGAGAGAAGTACGTGAGTGTCACACTGGCGCCTGATAAAAAGGTGCGTACAGCGTCATCTGGGTATACTCCCCGGACGTGCTGCATTCTTCACTAGTGGTCGGAGTGATGCCAAGCTGCCAGGACCCACCTTAACTTCATGTGTGCTAAGCCCATTCGACGATGGAAGTTCCGTTGCTCCTCCCCGAGTGTGTCGTGGTAGTCGTAGAGTCGTACCGTGCGGTGAGCATGGTTGCAGATGGACTGATCAAACTACTGCCATGTTCTATGCGCCTGGGCTGGCCAAACGGTCGTTATCACGGGCGGCGAGCATGGCAGGGTTGCCGGTAACGGAAGTGCGCTCGGCCTGGGCCTTGTTGGCTTTCCCGCTGTCTGGCTGATGCTCAGCCTTGCAAGAGAGTTGCTCCCCAGGACTGGCCATTGAGCATCCTAGGATATGAGACTGGTGCTACCTTGAATGTCTTTGGCTGCGTCGTCTGGTCTTTCAGACCAGTCATTGAGCTTCTAGCCATAGATAGCTCTTGGCAAACTGCAGACTGCTTCGTCTGTGCCTCTGCAAGAAGAAGTCGGCTCTTGTGGGACACATGGCGACACAGACTACCAAGACATCCTTGACTGAGTGAGCTCTCGACTTCAGGGGAGCATAAACAAAGACTAGTTGCTCATTTCGAGAGGAACTGAGCAATTCAGATTAGGTTTCAACAGTGCAATTACGCAAGCAAAGTAAGCACGGTAGGAAGACAAGCCAAACACCACTGGTTAAAAGAGTGCCCATGGCTGGGAACCAAGTGTGGCTATGTGAATGAACAAGAGCCCTCTGAAGTAGTACTGGCTCCATCCTCCGGCTTTCCGGGTTCCGTTTGTACGAAGATCGCGTATCTTACCCCGGATGAATGCTGCTATACTGGCGAACACATGCAACACAACATACCCAGCTTTCTTGGGCCGCTTTTCACACGCGAAAGCCCCTGTTCAATGTCCACAAGCATCGAAGGTCCCTTGCACATCTCCACCATGATATTATACCTGCACGGCTGTTGTGTACCACTTCACACTGCGCATACCCAGGACAAGCCTATTGCGCTGGACGTCGGTGACAGCAGCGCCCGCGGCGACACCAGCACCCCGTGATGGCGAGGTGAGCATGCCCATGTAAACGTGGGCCGAGCCAACGTGGGCCGCCAGGCATCATTTTTTGGGTGCAAAATCACATGAGTTGGTAAACTCAGGTCGGAGACTTTGGGAGAAGGCCCCATGACACGTGAAACAAACCAGGACAGGTGTACAAGCCAGCGGAACTCGACTTTTGTACACCAAAACCCGGTCACACAACAGATGCCAGCAGGAAGCCAAGAAGACCACATTTTGTATATCCTAAGGCGCGCCCCTCCCCGACTGCTGTGTTACTTCACTCGAGATCCCGGGGGTAGCGTGGACTGAGACAAGAATCCATGCTTCTGGATAGATTAAATTCAAAAAAGTACACACGATGCCTTATCTCGCTGATTTATCCCCTTCATGGCAACCATGCAGGTGAGCCATCAATCATCAACACAGACCCTGGCCAAGTCAGGCGCCACCCTTCGGATCAAAAACAGAGTTTGAGAGGTTTCTGCCCGCATCTGTATCGCCCAAGAAGGTGGTAACAAAAGTGTAGGTAAACGGGGCGTGGAGCCTCCTCAAGTCGTGATACGTGGCACGGGGGAAGTAATACAGCCAATAGAGCGTTGCACCTCCGCCTTGGGGGGGGGGGAATAAAAAATAAGAGATCAGATATTCGCACAGGAAGAAACAGATAGTACACAGGTACGCTTTTGACCCCTGCGCTACAGCCAATTAGAGCGCCCCATTCAACTACACTTAACCGCCCACACTACCCATACCAGTGCTTTTTATCCCCCAGACCTACAGACCTACCATTCCTCCTTCAGCCACCCAACAACACTCCCTCACCAACCACCCACCACATGCAATACCAACTAGATCTTCTCACAATCAATTATTCTACCATCAAAAATACATCTTCATCCATTAGAATTGAATTTGCTAGTGTTGCAGCAATAGCGCAAGTCCCTAACTATACCCACCTTAAGGCATAGTAGCAGACGGATTATTATAACTAGAACGCCTATATCACTACTACAAACAGCCGCCAACCAGCACTTTCTAGCCCTTCTCCCTTCCTGAAAATTTTCCACAATGGATACAACACCTATACCAACCTTAAGGCTGAATTAAACGTTGCTACGAAGTCTGCTAGCTTCCTAACAGCAATTTAGAAGTTAGGGCCTAACTGGGTACATTTAGAATATTGCCACAGCAATCAGTAACCCTCAACTGCTACAACCAAGAACGCTACAATAATCAAAGCAGGCTATAGATAGAAAGCACTAGCCCATATATTAAAAGTAACAGAAGGCAAATGGAAGCTCATAATCTATAAGAGTATATATTATCACTATAGTCCTCAGGAGGTTGGCAAAGCCCAGCATAACTGGGCGAAGCTGATAGACTTACAGCATGAATTCCTCACTTATATCACCAAAGATCCCTCTATAGCGAAGCTAAAGAAGCTTAAATCAGCACTCCAACTGCAGTATCCAGATATATAATTGGGGCCCAATACGATGAAGAACTAGCTGGCAGATTAGCACAAGGAGGAGCAAGGAATCTACACCCCAACTCAAGCCTTACTAGATTAGCTTAAGAAGAAGGGATATTAGTATTGCTTTGCTATCAACGCTGAGAACAATATTACGGGCATCTTTTAGTATACAAACAAGCAGATATTATGAATCTAAGAGAATCACTTCACATAGTGCCTCTCACTTGACTATATGTATGCAATAAATAATAAGAAGATGCTGTACTTCTAAGGCACTTGCGTAACCTACATAAGGAAGAACCTGCCCCTATTCTAAGGCATTATCAATAGCGAGAAGGAACCCAACTTCTAATAGCTTCTTAAGCAAGCTTATAAGCTCCTTTACCATTACCAAGCCAACAATCCAACACTTTATATAACCAACTACAATACCGCTCTAATCAACGCCCTTAGCTATAAATTCCCCCAAGCATATTACCAACTATATATCTTCCATATCAATGCAAACATTACCCTAAATATTAAGAAGAAGTAGAAGAAGCTATAGGCAATGAGGGAAGAGGAGGACAAATTAGAGGATGAAGCTAGTAAGGTGGAAGACAAGGAATTACTCAATGGTCCCGGGAGAAATAAGGCTATAATACCCATAAGGGTCCCTAATCTAAAGGATATCCCCTACACTCGCCAGGCTCTATTCAACCTGCTAAAGATTATAGAGTTCTCAACTAATTATAAGATCTATAATACAGCTTAGTAGCGCCTTTAAGAGAAGTTTGTAGACCAGGCAGCAATCATTAACTATCTCCAGACCTAGTATATTAATGAGGAAGAGAAGATTATCGCCAAATGGGTTGCATATAAGACTTACAAGACTCTCAACTTCAGCTTACATGCAACCTCCTCTATAAAGGCTACACACCAGAAGCTAAAGGTTTATTTTAGCCACAAAATAGGGAATATTCTCTACTGAATTCAGGCTGCTAACGAGATAATTAGTAATAGTTCTCATGCCCTATATGCTGAGGAAGCTCGCTAGAAGACATACTCCTTAGAGAAGTTTAACAAGCAGAAGTAGCTTAGCGAGCTTCTACTTCAAGTCTTATAGGCAGCCCTTAACCTTCTCGCAACAATGAGAAGTTAAGCACTACGTATAGTTAAGAAGTAGATCCCATGGGGCGACTGCTTACCAATCACGTGTGATTGCCCCATTTACACCCAATATAGCTTGCCCTGTGCAAACCGCCTCGCAGACAGGCATAACGCCAAGTTGCCCCTAAAGAAGGAGGATATTTATAAGTCTTATTGGCTGGATTGTAATCTCTCGCTCGGGAATCCTCTCCTTATAATCCACTCGCCTATAAAGGTTACTACTATAAAGGGAAGACCTCGCAATAAGAGTACATTTAGCGCATAAGAAGAAGGAATCCTTACCAACTATAGGAAGGCCATACTAGGCAAGAAGATAACCTCAATAATAACCAGTCTGGGTAGTAGGGCAGGCAATAAAACGAGAGCGATAACGGCTTCCGTGTAACATGTTAACTCAGCATTTGAGTGGAATGACGAGACTCTCCAGTCCCTTAACCAGAAGGACTCCCATAGCAGGAAGAACCAGCAAGAAGTAGTCTAATGGGACAAGTAATTGGAGGCAGGGCTCACAAAGCCAGCCACTTATCAGCTTCCGAAGCAATAATCTGTAGCTGCAGCCTCACCAGCAGCAACAACTGCAACACCCGAGCTAGCAGCCAAGAAGCGCCATATGAGAGCTCGTGAGACAGTCAACCAGCTGCTATGGGTAGATCTAACTATAGAGGACCTTATTAATAACGAGAAGGACACCCAGGAGGAGATTTAGGTGCTTGGATCGGTTAAGGAACGCCCCATCAGATGAAAAAAGAAGTAGTAAAACACTAGGGGAGAAGAAACAATAGGGGCAAGCGGAAGCAATAATAGTAGCATTTATATATAGTAATAGATGTGTAGTTAATAACTGTGTATTATTGATTTATATGGCGAATGGGTGGTGCAAAATAACGTTAGCACACAGGGGGTGCACTCATACCTGTATACCATCCGTTTCTTCCTATGCAAATATCCGATCTCAAAAATAAAAGAAATGATGGGCCTTCCACAATGATATTTAAAGGCCAAGCAACGGGCCAAGAAAACAAACAGCACGATATGTCACACAAACAGACGTGTCCAGGGGGCGCCGGTAATCAACAGGAGGCTGTGCAGGTGTAAATGTCCAGTCGGGTATAGGGAGTTATTGGGTCTGACGCAGCTTCACCTCAGGGCCCGGAAAATACCCGAGCTCTGGCAAACAGTTCTGGAAATGCTGATATCATCAGATTCAACGAGGTACTTATAACGTCCCATGTTGCTGCTTTGCCCATTCAGAGTGACCTTGATCTAAAGCGCTCTCTAGCCATCTAAAAAGTCGCTGGGTACTGATTTCCCAAGCGGTCCTTTGCAGGACCCTTTTGACATGCCGGCAGTGCCTTATGGGAATGCTAATCGGAGCAGAAGCCATTGGTGCGACTTCAAGTAGCTGAGCCGAATATGAACTCGTGGTAATTCCTCCCGATCCTCTCCACACCCTCCCTCAGCCCCCACCCTTTGACCTCGCAGACCTTGCGGTACATGTCCTCGAGCGTCTTGTCCATCAGCCGGCCGGCAGTGTGGAGATCGCTCTCGACCAGGATCCTGTCATCAGGGCAGGCGCGGATGACCTCGTCAGCGAGGTGCTTCTTCCTGTCGCGCTCGTGGCCGCCGTTGGAGTAGTTGATGCAGATGCTGAAGGAGAAGAAGATCTTGGCCGGGCAAGCCCGGTCGTTGGTGTACTGCCTCATGACGTCGAGGGGTCCGGTGAAGGAGTGCAGGCAGATCCGGGGCGGGTACGGCTTGGGCCTGTACTGCTTCCCCGCCCTGGGCTTTGTGCCGCGTCCTTCATCATCACACCCCTCCTCGTCCTCGTCCTCAGAAGACGACGAAAAGTCCTCGCTGACGCCCTTCGCTATATTTTTCCTCTCCCTGTTTGTGACAACCGCCTTCTCGTGGCTCTTCCACGTTGATTTTATGGCGCCGTACAACGCGCCGTGTGCCTGTACGCCGTGTACGCTCACGGGCCGCCGCATCTGCCCGGCGAGGTTGAGCTGGGCTCTCAGGATGCGGATCTGGTGGTCCATGTCCACGCGGTAGGGTGACAACCGCTCCCCATTACGCCGGCCTGGGGTCATACTGGCCTCCGGGTCGGACACAAACACGCCATGATCGGGGAGGCGGCATGCCTTGTCGATGCCGACCTCGCCTACGAGGGCGAGTGGGTGGGCCTCGAGGTACTCCCGCGTCTGTGACAGCAGGCCAGACAGTGACTGGGGCGTGGGGAGCTGGTCTATGAAGCTCTCGTTATCTTTGCTCTTGGGGGAGGGCGTGAGGACCGCGTTGTAGTGCCGTATTTTCTCACTGGCCGGGTCGGCGGACGCCGGATCATAGGTGGCCTGGTCCTTGGGTGCAATATCGTCATAGAGCTGGTGAGAGAACCAGGGGTGCCACCCAAACGCCGGTATGATCTTGTCCGTGAAACGGGCGGGATCCCGGCCGTCGGCGGCGGGACTAGAGGCGATAGCCTGACGACTTTTGAGGCCGTGCTGGTCCGCCACCTGTGCGACCAGGTCTTGGTCCTGGGAGCGCGTGGCCATAACGGTCAGGACCCGGGCCTTCATGACGTCTGATATGGACGGGATCGAGCCCATGGTGTCTGTGGGATGGCAGTGGGCGTCAAAAATGCCAAGCTCCCAGGGGAGCGGTTCCGTCTCGCTCCCGGCCGGTTTGTCGCCCATGTTGGATGGACCAAGCGGCTGCTAACAAAGATGCGGTGATGTGCGAGAAATGAGTGACATGTGGTTGGTATGATGTAAGTGGGAGATGGCGCTGGCGTGCTGTGGTTGCGCGTCAGGCGAGATCGGAAGTCGGCCCTGTAGGGTTGGGCGAGGAGAGGTGCTGAAGTACATTCCATCCAAGTGAGCAGATACGAGTGTCATGTCATGTAATTAGTAGTCTGAGCATATATACTGCCCCGCTCTCTCGAATGGACCAGGGTCAAGTTGCGATCATGGCCACGAGTGTTTGCCGGCTATGCGCATCTGCGGGATACGGCATGACAGATGAGCCAATCCACACTGTAGGTACTCTCAAGAGCTCACATCCAGGTCAGGTCTACACTAGTCGGGACCCACCTCGCATGCTATCCGAGCGTGTGTAGAAGAAAGCAGTTGTTGTCGATCCAGGGTCCAATCCACGGCCACAGACCCGAGCGCCCAGACAGCCGCGTGCCACAAGACGCCAATGCAGTAGTGTCGCGCCTGGGCTGGTCCGATTCGACAGCTCATGCATGCCAGCCGGAATCTCAGGGCAGGTTTGGTAGTGTGTGTGCGAGAGTGTGCTGGCGGTTTATGTGAGGGGCAAAGGTACTTGAGCAAGCAGGCAGTTTGGTGACAAGTTATAGTGTACACTAGCTGACTAGCTCTAGTGTACATGCCCCAGATGCAACGCGCCATGCCCGAGCCGGCCAATTGCATGCCCCTGCACAGCCTGCTGCAGTGGCCTTCACATGTTTGCGGCCGTATCAACGCGCCATCCCCCAGCATCCTCAACTGCCCGGATCGTGGGGAACCCTGCTTCTTGTGCTCAGACCTCCACACGCTACGCTACCTGGCCCCCCTAAAGTCCACACCTGCGTGGCCTACCATCATCTTATCTGTGTAGCTTCCCTCTCCTCTGCTGCTGCTCCTCCTCCGCAGTCTTGTCACTCTCTACCAGACGGCGTCTCCCCTCTAGTCAGGGACTGCAGAAACATCCCACACGAAAAGAGCCGCATCCCACGAGCTCAACGCCAATTCTTCCCGCCATGTGAAACAACACCCCACACTCATACACACACGTTACGCGCATCCCACCAAGCCCCGCAAGCCACACGCCCTCCACGAGCAACCACGAGGGGGAAAAAACATCGCCCCCCACCCCAAAATGGCAATCATCAACCCCGTCTACGCACTCATCGTGCCCTTCCTCTTCGTCTTCACAATACCCCTGGCCATCTTCGCCGGCATCACAACAACCCTCGCATTCTCCGTCCTCATGTTCCGCGTCGCAGTCGTCTACGTCGACATAGCAGTGAACATGATACCGCAGTACCTGACCGGCCGCCGCGCCTACGCCTTCCCCAGGGGCTACGCCAGCTCCCTCCTATCAGCCACCGACGCCCCGCCGCCCAACATGCCGCCCTCCCCGGCCGCCAGCGGCACCAGCTCCCCGCCCACGAGCAGGCGCCACCACCGGAGGCGGCGCACCAGCGGCGCGAGCCTGCACTCGCTCGGGTCTGCTACCCCCGTCGACGATTACGGGAGTAAGCGCAATTCCTTCATGATGATCCCATCTATCGGCATGGACCGCGACTTCGAGGGCGTCGGCGGCTGGCGCCTGGGCGGCAGGAACCCGGGCGGCGGCGACGACGACGACGACGACGACGACGCCTGGACCCACATCAACTCCCGCCTCGAGCTGCCCCTCGACCACCAGAGGAAGCACCACCAGCGCTCGCCCTCGGGCGGCGGCGCCACGACCCCCGGCGGCGGCAGCGCCGGCGACTTCCTGATGATGAAGAGCCCCGCCTCGGCGAGGGCTCAGGACCGGTCCCCCGAGCAGGGGGGCGGGAGGAGGGGCAGGGACAGGAAGGACAAGGACGGTGGCGCTGGCGGTGACAAGGCCGCCGATGGGCCTGTGGCCATGTCGCCAAATAGTTCGAGGGTGAGGACACCCATGAATATTATGCCGCCGCCCCTGACCACATTGACCGAGGGTGACGGATACTTCCCACGGCAGCCCAGAATCTGAAAATGGGTCGTCTCATCTCCTACTGTCGGCAGGATATTTCTCTAACCCTTGTATCCGCGTGTTTCCGAAAATATCAAGCGTGAAAAGGACGGCGTTGGTCAAAAGGTAATGGAAGGAAAGCATGGGAAGGTATCGGATGGCAAGGAAACGGTCGAGGCAATTAATGCCTGGGTTTCTTGGGTTATGGAGTATGCGATGCATTGTAACGAACTGGCTGGGAGGCATACTTGCCACGACTGCTTTCTTATTTAAACCAGCGCACGGCGGCGGCACGCGATATCATGATTGAACACCACAAGCTATTCTCCATGTGCTGTCCAAGTCTTGGTCATCAAGTGGCATAAATAACCCCTAACCCAGCCAAAGTAGTAGCCACTGCCTCTATCCTGAACGCCTAACCTCCAATGACCAGATTCTCGACCCAAAATAGCAGAAGCGTCCCGCCTCCATCATACAAAACAGTACCGCCCCCCTCACAACGTCTGCCAGAAGTAATTGGCATAGAAGAACCTCGAGAACTTCTTGTCAAGGTTGACAACATGCACGTCCCCCTTGCGGTCGTTCCTCACCACCGCGCGCGTAAACTCCCCGTCCCGCTCATCCCGCTCGACGTCGATCCCCAGGCTCCGGTAGACCCTCAGCCGCAGCAGCACCTCGTCCTCGACCGTGTCCCTCCCCTCGCCGCCGCCGTCCCCGGCCCCGCCCTCCACCCCCTGCAGCTCCAGCTCCTGCAGCCGCGCCCCCAGGTCCGCCAGCCGGCCCGCCAGGCGCTCCGTCTCCATCTCGAGGTCCGACGCCGCCTTGGCCGTGCGGAACTTCTGCGTGTCGAGGCGAGAGATCTCGGAGGCGTGCTCAGAGGGCGAGTGCGACGACACCAGCTCCGCGTGCTGCGCCTGCAGGGTGCTGAGCTGCCGCGAGAGCTTCTTGAGCGCGGCGTCGGCCTCCTGGCGCTGGAGGTCGCGCGCCTGTTGGAGGGTTGAGAGGGAGTCGTTGATGCGCGCGACGGCGATCTTGTCCGGGGCGATGTTGAAGTTTTGGATTGTGTGGTGGATGAGCTGTTTGGGTTGGCTGTTAGTGTGGTTGTTGTTGTTGATGTTTTGTTTCGGCGGGGGCTTGTTCTTACGGTTGCTGGATCCTCTTCGAGAAGCATCCTGACTGATAGGATCAAGCTGGTGTCTAGAGTTTTATTGATATTGTGAGGCTGTGAGATGGGTTGGATTCGCTTGTAGGTCTGGTGGGTTGAAGGTGCTGAAGAGGTCGAAGATTCAAGAATGCAATGCCGAGCTGGAGAGGTCCTGCAAGGGTCTGGATTCCAAACAAACCTTTGGGTGTTTGGGGTCACAGCTCATCACCGGGACGATGGGCGGCTGGCTTATCTTATCGGGGCTGGGCGGACATGGACCCCTGCTGACCTTCGTCATCGGGAGCCCGAGCTTCTGGCCACTGCAGGGGGCAGTCAGAACTCCGCCGAATGATGGGCATCTGATCAATACATTCGATTCGCCATCCCGACGACGCCTTTTATTTACACGGACCCGACCAGCCTACAAATCCTATCCGACGACAACCTAGGACCACCTACATACCTACGATCCAACCCAACACACCGCTCCGTCCCTCCAATACACTGAAAACCCCTTGATCAAATCATACCACAACCCCCCCTGAGGGCACACGCCAACGATGGGCTCAAATTTGCCGTGTAAGTCAGGAGATCCAATACTCCCTGGACACCCTGCACTGCTCTACAGTCTTGCTGACAGCCAGCGCAGTCGCCGTCGACGCCGAGTCGCCCCTCAACCCAGCAGAGCTCCAGGTCCTGCGCGCACAATATGAGAAGGAGGGCGAGCTGGTCGGCGTGCAGACAAAGTTCAACTACGCGTGGGTAAGTTGGTCAGGCCGCCCCTCCGGTCCCGATCCTCGCCCCCATCACCGTTCATTCACTCCGGGGCCCCCGGTCCCGCCCCGGCCCAGTTACTTCCACCACTTACTGGCCACTCACTCACTCCGGCTTGCTCCAACAACAGGGCCTCGTAAAATCCAACCGCCGCGACGACCAGCAGCTCGGCGTGATGCTCCTCTCCGAGATCTTCCGCACCTCGCCCGAGCGCCGCCGCGAGTGCCTCTTCTACCTGGCCCTAGGAAACTTCAAGCTGGGCAACTACGCCGACGCTCGCCGCTACAATGACCTCCTGCTGCAGAAGGAGCCCGCAAACATGCAGGCCAACGACCTCAGCCAGCTCATCGACGACAAGGTCGCCAGGGAGGGCCTCATGGGCGTCGCCATCGTCAGCGGGCTCGCTGTCGCCGCGGGTGTCGTGGGAGGCGTGCTGTTTAGGAACCTGGGGAGGAAGAGGTAGAAGGCAGAAATGGACATGAGGGATGATGAGTGGGTGTGAGAGGGGGGAAAGTGCGGGTTTGGGGGGGGGGGGTTCGGGAGGTATGCAGGGGTTGTTGGGCCACACTTCCAATCTATATTTGTCGTGTTGAAGACGTGGTGGCAACGGGACTGAGAAGGATATACCATGAGGCCTGCATTTTGGTTACTTCCTTGCTGCCGCGGTTACCGAGTAAGTCTTTCTGTAATACCCGTGATGCCGTCCGCGCTGCTGCCTTCATGATCAGCCATGTCTATCGCGCCGCGCTGGTAGCCTCAAAATTCAGAGTCGCACCTGCTAGATACGGTACTGGCCAGGCAGTCGTGTGTAATCTATCTCCTGGGTCAGGGGCAGCGCTGTAGTGGTGAGTTGGGCCCTCATCTACACGGTAACGCCCCCCCTGGCCAGCTACAGCTAGTAGTCACAACTGCCTTTATGTCTCAGGCTTAATTTAATTTACGCTACTGTACGTGAGTTGCACCCTGGTCTTGTATAATTTGTTAGGATATATAGCCGTGCCGTCATGACCATCGGAATTCAGAGGTACCACAAAGTATCAGCTCCTCAAACAAAAGACTTCCCAGCAACCTGCCTCTCCAGTACTCTCGCCAAGGTCTTGGGCTTTCGTTTAACCATACTAAAAGCCAGATATTCTTCTGTAGAGGAGACACACAATCACTATAAAGTCTCTGTGCTAGGTCATAGTAGGACAATCACGTTGCCCGGCCCGTAGCCTGTGATTACGGCCAAAGATGCTGAGCCAGTTACCCGGGGCTATGTCTCAACCCAGTCGTGTTCCCTTTCTCCTCCATTCGCAGCCTAGACTAATACTATTTCACCCGGCCCGCCTGCCATCACCTTGTCCCTCAGCTCCCTGTCCATGGCTTGAGGCAAAATCAGCGGTCCAACCATATAGGCTACAGGGAAAATAGATGCACACACGCCCCTGAGCGTAGGTTGAGGCCACATATAGTGGCTTCCTGGGTTCAACAAACCAGCCCAAAGCGTCACCTCCCTGCTCAACCGGTCGGAGCAGAAGAGGGCATGAAACACCAGATAACCAGCGCCACGGCGTCCTCGGTCTCAGCAGCTGCACCGGCAAATGCCAAACCTCCAGGATTTCACAGTTCTCTCTTCGCCTCGCACAGAACAGCACTTGGTTCCTATTTCCAGAGGGCTGTCCATAACCAATACGAGGCTGTTGGACAGAACCTTGTCTGTTTAATACAAAGTCCCCCAGCCAAGTTCAAGTGCTGCTAACCCAGCTTCGCCGTATGTCCTCTTCTCAGGTAGGCAACATCCTACCAAGCACGTGCAGGGGCATCAGTGGCATTCCACTTCTCTTGCTCATGTCCGCTAGGCTTAGGCCTTGTCGGTGATATCAAAGGTTCTGCACCACTTTCTTCGATCTCTTGGAGCGAAACAGTGTAACTCGTTTGCGGTCAATGAGTCACTCTTCAGACGTTTTTTACTCCATATAGCTCAACCAGTATCCACATTTCGCATTCTGCAAACACGGAGCCGATTATTGGCGCTCAAACCCACATTCATCGTATTTGATATGAGCATGACCCCGTGCGTAATCCCCGTTTTGGGTCACTTCTGACGAATTCCCTTGAGCTTTTCGTCGAGGCTGCTTAATTTCGCTTGGATTGGTGTCTCATTTCGTCTTGACCGTGGATCGTCACTTAGTATTCACCTTGCAGAGGATCAACGCATTTGACGGAACAGATGATTCTAGAACGCGCAAGGATGTGTTGATAACTAGTGCTCCAAACTATTGATGTCGTGTCACCTGTCCTTTGTTTTGTACGAACGATAGCGAGGGAGGGATTATGAGCCTTGGTTAGGCCTTGGACCAAGACCCGTTGTGATACACCTGGCCATTTGTCAGAGAAGTTCTGGAGTTATAGGCGGATCCCGCCCAGTGACGGGGTAGACCCGTCATTGCTTGATCTTTTGGTCTGTTAGTATAGTGCCCACGGCGAGTTATTTACTCCCTGACACCATTCCAGGGCTGAAATGCTACAGTGAGCAAACCGCTCAGTTCTGATCTTCCCAAGACACAATCTAGTAACCACCACTGGCACTGCTTACAAGCCATACTGTTCCATAGTGACAAAAAATCTTGAGAAGAGAGTCAATATTCCAGAAATAAATGTACAAGGTTTCCGTAGTTCCTTCCTGGTGATTATACCTCATGGAAGCTGCTAAGGTACAGACTTTATCAAGCCCCAAGATCCCGACGACGTGTGCCCTGTGCACTGCTCGAGACTGTGGCTCTTAACCACCGTTTTCAATATGGCTGCTATACTTCTTATTCTTCATTGCTGCCATCGGGATATCAATCTATCGCAGGAAGTCATGCGGTTTCTATTTCGCTACATGGCTGGCGAGCAGCCATCCCCTCGAGCTGTGATCTGGTACAGCCACGGCCCTCGCATTAGTGGAGCTCTACGGATGGAGTTCCACCCCCTATGTTTTGGACGTGGATGTCTCCTCAAGCAGCACCAGCCCAAGTATAAGATACTGTGCCGTCGTTTCCAATCACTCGACGTGGGGATCAACATATCAGAACGGCGGAGATCGATTGTGTTGATTTCTCCGCTCCACGAAAAAGATAAAGCCGCTGAGATTACAGGAGACTATGTGATCCTGAGGATCCTGGACGACCGCTGGGAGGAGGCCGAGTCAGCGGTTCCTCATGATCTCCACCTTTGCCAGCCTTGGACAAGTGTGGCCATGTTTCAGCAAGTACTATATAAAGAATTGGGGTGGTGGGCTGACAACTGGCACGAAGTCCTTCACACGATAGACGGATTGGTATCTTTTGGAGTAGGTCCAGCCTTATTCTATTCTACGAAATGAATATCTTTTTCCTCCTGAAACATTTGCAGTAAGTCTCCGCCTGTTAACAAAGGAATATATATCTGATGTCTTGGATACCAAATCCAGAGGCACAAGAAGCCCAGCAGATTATTGAAACGAATTGGGCGAAGACTCTTGCACAATTGCGCACTTTGACCAATAATATCGTGGACCGCGTAGAACGGAAAATCAACGAAGTTCAGAGTCTTAGAGACGGTATGAGTAAACAATTTCAATGTTAGACACAGAATAACATGCCCTTCCCTTAAGCTATTTGCTCTTCAAGTTGAACACCCGTCTTATACAGCCCCCTCCTATATATATATATATATACTTAATTCTAACCTCCTCTAGAACTACCTAGGTACCCTTAACTTTATACTTAATTTCTTAATAACTAATAAAGCTATTTATAATTAAGCAATTACTGCCACGGCACGGCTATATAAGCTACACTGGTGTTCCAGAACGTGTTCTGGAATATTCTGACATTTTGGTGTTTCCTATGCTATAGTGTAGCGGCGTAGGGCGCCGTCTAAATTACCCCTTATTATTTGAGTTACATATTATTGGCGGTTTCAATAGGGTAGCTGTTTATTTTAGGAGCTGTGGCTGCACGGCATCTGCACGGCGGCTGCGCGTTTCACGGCCGCTAGTCACACACCACCAGCATTGTGGCTTCCACGCATGCCAGCTGTTTTCTTATTGTTTCTTCCTTTATGTCTGACTCTTTTCCACTTAGCTTGTGACAAGAATGTCTTCCAGAAAGACCGTTAAAAAAAAAGAAAAAAGAAAAGGAGCGGGATATTTCCGCCCTCGAGGAAGGGAGCGGGTACACACATCTCAGCCGTGCTAGTTAGTTCCACATTGCCAGTATCCGCAACAAGCCACGGCGCGCCTCGTGGCGTCTCATCGGGGTGCGGTTCTGTCACATGGTACTTCCTGGAAAACCTTGAAAGGAGCACGGCCGGCTCCGGCCCTTGAGAGGACGCGGTGGTTAAAGGTCGCCGGGAACAACGAGCAAAACGAGGGACTTATCGGGGAGTGGTTTGGGACGCAGGGGCCTAGATGTCAGGTAAACCCACAGAAAGACTGACGGGGTCGGGACCTGGGGCTGTGGGCTTCCACAGAGCGAGGGGAATTCTGTTCGGACCTGAATAGACTATAGTTGTCCAGGTCGCTGTTCGGATGCGTCTGTCTCATGAAGCCAGGGTCAGCTCCTCGAAGCTGGATATCTCCTAGACTCTACCCACTCGCCATCATTCAATCATTTCTGCGTATTCACTCAACCTAACATACAAAACTGAGCCAATCCTGGATCTTGCTGGGTCTCCAAAGTTAGAATTCAGTCTCTTGGGCCGATCATGTCCCAGTAGCATCACCCCTCGCGGCCACTCCCAGACCGCGCTGCATCATATTACTGGCACAGGTTCACCACACATGGGGCTCGAAATATGGCGCCGAGAAGGTTGGGTATCCCCCATACCCGTGGATCACAATACCAGCGATGGTCGGCCGCAGGCACCAAAACGCCATTTTCACGTCAAATTTATATCAGAGTCATCACCGGCCAGCCCTCCCAAGGTTCCTTCTAGGTATCCTTCTCTCAAGAGGCACAGAACGCCAACGCCTGCCAGCCATAATTACTCATTACCCCACCCCTCCCCCCAACAAAGGCAGAGTAAATCCGTAAAATGCTAGCCCCTTGGTACCATTGAAACCCGGCAAGTGCAGTCCGACATGGGAAAGACAAAATAAAAAGGCTTCCAGGCTTGGAGCGAGCGTGCTTGAGTCGCCTCATCCCAAACTGCCCCCTCTCCACCCCCGACCCCGCTCCCCCGTTGACTGAGGAAACAATTCCATGGCCACCTGGTGACTCACATGTGGCCATCCCTCCCATCCTTCTGTGGGGCTGGTGGTCTAGACTACGGCCGCCCGTGCTCCCCACACATCATCATGATGTCGTCCTCCAGGCGCTCCCTCAGGGCCGCCATCCCGGAACTATCCGGGCGGCCGAACGCCTCGGTCAGCCTCTTCTCCCGGATGCTCCTCAGGCTATTGTCTGCCCTCTTCCTGGTCTTGTCCTCTTTCCTCCGCCTGATAATGTCAGCCGCACTCATCTCCTCCCTCGCCCCGCCGCCCGACGCCGTGGCAGGCCTCCGGTCCGAGGAGCCGAGCGAGCCCGTGCTCCTCCCGTAGAGGATCCCCAGCGCGGACAGCCGCTCCAGGCCCCGCCGGGGCGCGCGCGCCTCTTCGTACACGTCCCAGTCAGCTGCCTCACCCCCGTCCGAGTTGGGGCCCGCGGCGGCACCGCCGGTGGAGTAAACGCTGAAGCTGCTTTCGCTCCGCTGGGGCCGGACCCCCCCGAGGCTGCCTGTTGTGGATTTCATATCCGCGTCGGAACGGTGTTCGTCGCTGTAGGCGCTGCTCATGGATGGCGTATACCACCCGTCAAGATCGGCCAGTGACTGCGCGTCTTCTTCCTGCGCTGTCCAGATCTTGGCCGTCGAGGGCCTGTTCCGCTGTCGCGTCGACGTCCTTCCAAAAGTGCTCATATAAAGGTCTTCAGGGTCACTCCGCACGCGACGTAGCGCTGGCGATGACTCATGATCCATCCTGCACCTGGTGTCCTTTGGGCTCGATGCCACAGCAGCAGAATCATTCGATGAAACTGAACCGTTCCTGTTGTTACGTGCTGGGCCGGCAGGGTATTCTTCATCCCCTAGAGCTTCCAGACCTGGCAAAGCTGCCCCCGTGATTCCATAGCCTGCCTTGAACAGCAGGTCCTCCTCACCTTGAGCGGTAGGTCGGGGGCCTCTTGTGGTGTCTGTGAAGGAATCGTCGTCGGATGAAACATAATCATCAATATTGAAGTTCTTGGACCTGATCGTGACTGGGGACCATTCACCGCCGTGCTGGCCGTTGCTGGCCGTCACAAAACTTTCCGCACTCTTGGAATCGACAGACGTATTGACCGTGTGCCTTGAGAAAGATCGAACACTGGCCGTGGAGAATATGTTCGAGTGGGCTGTTGTATCAGATCTTGAGGTCTCTGAGAGAGACCAGTTGCGTATACTGCCGGACTGGCCAGGGCTCTGCTCGTCACCCTCGAGTGGAGAAGACAGGAAGCCCAGGCTTTTGGTCCTGTGGTAGCTTATTTGGTCCTCAGCGTCGTTGGTTCTCAAGTGTCGATGTGCATCTACAGAGATCAGTATGTTCCAAGCCATGGCAATGACGATTCGGTGCTTACATGATGACTGCGCTCTCCCGTGCATGCGGTCAACTTCGTCGATCGACATGTGACTGTCAGGCTGCCTCGGGGACGGGCAGCCAAGAGGCGTCAAATCGGTGGAAGAGTAGCGACTTTGCACGGAAGAAGCGAATGATGACCTCACTGTTTGGCAGCTCTGCCTCGCCAGTGGCATAGGAAGCGGGGCGTGGCCAGGACTCTGGTTCGATGTCCTTTGGCAGCTCGATAGGTCAAAAGAACTGACGTTGTCAGACAACAAGACCTCGGCGATTTTCCCGTCGAATGCATGGTCCCTGTGGGGAGGTGGCATATTCCCTGGCGTAGGTGCAGTATGAAAGTTTCGGGGTGACCGTGGGCGAGAGAAGTTGTTGGCGTCCGGTGACAGGCCCTTCCGTTGTGCTGTAGTATCTGGTCTTGGAATTGCAGCTGGAGTTGCAAATTCCCTGGAAGCTACATTCGTGATCAAATCGGGACTTGTCACAATGGATCTCGCCGAGCGCGGAGATAGCATGCCGCGAGGGACGTAGGTGTTGAGGGAGAGTCCCCGTTTCTTGCGGCTCGAAAACGAGGTCGATTCAGGAGACACTGGCGATGGATCCTCGATTAATGGGAATGCCAAGGTCTGGCCCAAACCGAAGGGGGCAGTGGCCCGGGGAAATGTGCTGGATGAAGTAAGGGACTTTGTACGGTTGCCCATCCGCGCAGGATCTGGTATAGGGCTGATGGTCCCGTCCCTGTGCGGAGTGATGTTGCGATCCGCTACATCCTCTCCGTAATCCCGCGCCCCGGTAGCATGCAATCGGCTTCGAAAGTCAGTCGGACGTATCTCTTCCTGAGCGTCGAGGATGTCCTTCGACTTCAAGCTCACGAGACTGGATCTTGAGCCGTTGGTTGTGCGCAACCCCAGGAGAGAGTGACTGCCATTCTCGTGCCCCCCCAGATAGGTCGTGCTCTGATAGGTAGATGAGACCGAGGCCGCGAAACTGGGTTTTCTGAAGGATACAGGCGGTTTTCTCGGCTCCCGCTTCGGTCGCGTTGTGAAATGTGACCAGTCTCGACCCAGACTACGAATGCTAACTGCAGTCTCTGGCCGGGCTTCAACGACGAGGCTCGGGTGACGGGGAATAGAAGGTGCCGGCGCTGAAGTTGAGTCCCATGGCTCAAACTGACCTGATTGGTCCTGGGTCTTCGGGGACAAATCTTGCAGTGAAGCAATGGACATCACTGGAGCCTCTGCCTCATGGTATGGTGTTTTTCGGGCATCTGTGTGATCTTTCGAGTCAGTCAGCAGTGTTCCCAAAGACACTGAAGAAAATGCCAACAATCATCATCACTAACCTTGAGCAGAAAACTCAATACAGGACTGTGTATCATTTGCTTTGAGCTTGGCCTTGCTTGATCTCCGGGTGAAGATCTTGAGCAGACCCATGGTTGCGGACGCAGGCCATGTACGCGGCCTGAGGGTGATCCGTGAAGCTTACTACTCCAGGTGCTTCGGGCTTGAGTAAGAGGTGTCGACTAGGTAAATAAACAGCGTGAAAAATCGTCCCTGAAGTATGCCGTTGAGTGACTTGTTGGTCGAGCGTGGCTCACTATACGTACATAAGACGTAACTCGTGGATGATTGTGGAGTAGTGGTGAAGCAAGAGGAACGCGCGGGACGAGAATGGTGGCGCAAAGGAAGTTGTTTAAGTCGTGGGGGGAAAAGCAAAGAAAACCAAGCCAACAGTAAGATAAAATCTGTCGGAAGAGGGAGAGAGAATACTTTGCTCCTGGGCCTCTTTCTCCTGGAAAGCACCGGCTTCAGGTACACGGCGATCTAATGACAGATAAATTTGTGAACCATGATGCCACACGAGTACTGAGCTGAAAGCAGGGCTCTCAGTTTGACACAGGGAAATACCAGTTGCTCCAAAGGGATCGAAGGGTCCGAGATTGGTCGAATATCTAGAGGGCAAGAAAGGGTCCCCAAACGACGACAACCTTGGCGGGAAGGGCAGGTTATGGCAAACGGAGCAGGGTCAAGTAACACAAAATAGTACCATTGGCGCGGCCCGGTGATATATAGTATGGCTATGAGAGGAGGCGACGTGGATGTCCCAGCTGGTGTGGAAGGGGTCCCTTTGTCCAACCGTTCCTGCAGGGGCAGGAAATCATGTTTGACAGATTTTGCAGGGTCTGATTCGCAGGCGAGCAGGAGGGAAACAGGCTGGGCCGTGGGCCGGGACGGAACCATCACCAGCCTAGGGGGATGGTATAGGTCAAAGTGCAGCCATCTTCGGTAGAGGGGTGGACGCACGCACGCAACCGAGATCCCCCAGGCGATGGAGAGGGTTCAGGGGTCCCCGCTGCCGGACGGGCAGTGCCAACCCAAGCCTGGCCATTTAGAAGCCCCCAAGAGGGAGCGTTTGCGCACTGGAATACGGCATTTGGACTGCAGTGCCGCAAGGTGCCAGTCGAGAGGAGCAAAAGCCGCAGGTTGCGAGCAGGCATGCATGCATGCAGGCAGGCAGGGAGGTCAATAGTAACCTGTCGACGGGAACAGATGTGGGACCGGGGGCCGTGGCGCCTCTCTGCAGATCCAGGAACAAGGATCTTGGGCGAGAAAGTGACATGTTCGCTCTGCTGTGGTTGGGGTCGGAGGAGGCTCACACGCACTACCACCCACCCCCACTGGCAAGGACAGGGGGCCGAAAAGGAATGAGAGATCAGACTGGCCTTGATAGTGTACATGGTAGCTTCGTAGTGTGCTACTGCAGGAATCGCTTCTTGGGGCCTTGCCGAATACGCACGGCGGATAAAGCCAAAGATGGGTTGCCCCACAGAAGCCTGTCGTCGTCGTCGACAAGAGGGGGTAAGAGGGTGTCGTGCCAGCTACCGACTGACTCGCACCAACCTCGTGGTGGTCTTGCCCAGCAGCTGCGCTTGGTTAGACTGTGCAGCAGAGCACGCGGGAATGGCAACGGCGATCCGGCAAAGTGGCGAGCGGATTGGAACTGTGACGAGATGTGATGTCGATACAAGCCCGTGCCCACTAACAAAGTCGCCGAGGACCAGGGATCTCCCTCCCGCCCAGAGGCTTGCTAATAAGCAGTGTAAGGCTGGGCTGGGGCTGGGCTGGCAGCCAGCTGGATGGGGTGTGGACCATGACGAAACACCAGTGAAGGCTGCTGATGGCCGTGTGCCTGCAGTGGGTCAGAGAGGTGCAGAGGCGAGGTGGCAAGGTGTAACCCGACACGATATTAGTCGCGCGAGTATGTCCGGGCAGACCGGGCAGAGAGGAGCGTTGCATTGAGTGCCTCGGACCTTCCATCGTCTCGTCTGCTGCTGCACAGCATTAGCCAGCGCCAGGCGTATAGTGACGGCGCGCGCGCTGGGCTGGTCGACACCACCACCACCTCAGTGCTCCTCCGGGATGATGAGGGTTGCACAAGAGGAACAAGTTTGGGGGCAAGCTGCATGCAATGCACCCACCTGCAAGCGGTGCTGGTCGCACCCGCCCGACGGGGCAGCGGACCTGCAGTAGTTAGTAGGCCAGCCCGTGCCTGTCTCGGAGAGATGGTAATAATAAAATGATAATAATAATAACAATAATAGCATTCCCGTGTCGAAGCAGGAGGCCGCGAAAGGGGGGGGAAAGGTCATCTGCCGTCTTGCTTGTAGCACCAACGCCTACTACCTCCCTGGCTGACATGAGTAGGGTATTCGATGCAAACACAGCTCAAGCCAGCCATGGGGGCTCACTGTGGAGAGATTGTGTGCGCAATATTAATTTTTCGAGGTGTCACCAGTTGTCTGTGCCGGTGTCATACTGCATCAGTCTCAGCCTCAGCATCGGGAGGATTCGAGGTCGAGTGTGGTCGATGTGGACAAACGGGAAAAAAGAAAAGATAGAGAGAGAGTGTGTGTGTGCGGTGGATGGTGGGGGCGGCCATGTTTGTTTGTATGCCTGCCTGGGAATCGTCCGAGGGAGGAAAAGGAGGAGGAGGAGGAGGAGGAGCCGTGGTTTGTGAGCCGTCATAAAAGTCGCTTGCAGACCAAATTGACCTCTGAAATCCAGTTGGGGGAGTTCCTGCTAGATTGGATAGGTGCTGATTTTGAAGCCGTTCCTGCTCCTTCTGCGAAGCCAGCCGACGTACTCGCCTACATGGCAACTGGTCCTGCTTACATACTTTGCTTACATATGTAGCTCATGTGCTCCGGTCTACCTTGACTCCTCCGTGGACTCGAACATGGCATGTTCCCGAGCAATAATCTCATGGCAACTATGTAGTAGGCCCTACTTTCCACATTCAGAAAGGCCAGGCCCTCTTTATCCCTGCGCTTACCACCGATCTGGTAAGGCCAAGATCGTCGGAGATCGAGCGTCGATTGACGATTGACGATTGGGGATTGACGCAAGGGCTAAGGGAGCACCCCTAGGGCCTACACTACTGTACGTGCAATCTCAGTGGTGATCTCTTTCCTTCCACACGTAGCCCACCTGCAGCCTCCGTTTGCTTTGCAGCTGGCCAGCCAGACGTGCTGGCCCGGTAGGCCAAACGTGATGAGCAGGGAATGCCACGGCCCACTCCACAACCAGGGCCTTCTCGCAAACAAACCGATTCGCAGAAAAGCGTGGCATCCTTGGCTGGGCCCGCCATTGTCCTTGGAGACGGGGCTTCCCCGCCTTTTTAATCTTGTAGTACACTATAGTGTGTGCAGATATACAGACAGAACCACGGTGGAGACATCGACGGACGTCGAGACTCCTTTCAGACTTGATGCATGGAGATGAAACTGACAGTGCACCCAGACTTCACGACCAAGCCAACCTTATTATGCACCCACACCCACCGACCCGGACTTTTGTCTCTATGTAGTACACTATGCACTCAAGCCCGACGGCCCGGTAAATGGAGAGACGAGACCCAGGATGTGGCTGCTGGGCTGGCTGCTAGGCTGTCCGCCAACCGGGCACAAACGACAATGATGAGGAGTAACTTTCCGATCATGACAATCATGTCCTCGCCGGCCATTCCATAACCAGGTGTTCACATCGCACAGCTAGCTCAGCCCAGGCCTACACATGTTGCACAACGCGCCCGTTCCCGCACCGGTCGCAAATTATGGCGGCCGTCAGGAAGCCCCCGACCTGTCAGCTCCGGACTACCCGAGATGGGAGACGCAAAGATCCGCGTGCCATCAAGAGGGTTTTTTATTTTTTTATTTTTTTTTTTTTAAAAAAAAAAAAGACATTTGAGGCTCCGACAGGCAATTTGTTCTTGCGAAGCAAACGCGCTCACGCCCAAGCACACGGGCTGGCAGCGAGTCCCCTTGATGCCGGAAATTAGCTAGGAGCTCGGTTTAAGTTCTTTTTCTGCAAGCCTTGATTCGCATGCCACGTGGGTTTGCGTCCCAGGCCCTGGCACAGCGAAACTTTATAAGCAGCACAGATCACCTGTTTCTCCCGGCCGCTTCCCAGGAGCCCGGCAGTACTCCGTACTCCGTACGAGATGCCCCCGTCAGCATGGCTTCTCCCCAGCCACTAGGTTATCGCAAGCACAAACCCTTGACCCAATTGGATGTCTAATCTGCGCCGGCTAGCCTTGATGAATAACTCCGGTTCCGTCTGCACTGACGTCTTCGCCGTCCGAGCTCAACCAGATCCTGTCGGCCTTCAAAACATGTGATGTTCCCGCGACCTACGAAGTACTACACAGTAACTTAGCGCCCGTAGATACGGATGGGCAGGCGTTTCAGCGCCTCGACTTGGGATGAACCCCGTCGCAACTTGGTGCTGGGAGGCTCGCCAACACCCGTGTCTCCTAGGGTAACTTGTTCAGCGGGCAAGCACCCACCGCGAGACAACCGCCTCGATACAGGCAGCACCACAGCGTCGTATCCTCGCCCCTCGACCGGCTGCCAGACCGAGTTGCGGTGGCCAGCCTGGATCTCGATCAGCTCGGGCAGGAACGACATTGAATATTTGCATCGCGGCGCCTAGGAGCCTCATCAACAAGCTCAAGCCCACAAGCGCATATGAGAGCCCTGCTGTAAATTGCTGCAAACTTGTCAGAGCTTCTTGTGCACGGCGGGACGGAAACAAGCAGAATGTGGTAGACTGCCTGATTCTTCGCTTCGGGCCCTCCCGAGCAATTTGAGTTTGGGCAAACAAGCGTTTCGACGAGGTGCCTGGATGAACGAGCCTCAAACACTTTGGCAAGGTTTTCACCGTCCTATTTAAACTTCCACTACGCCGGTGACAGAGCAAAAATGGCGGCTCCCTGCCCGAGACACTGTGTGATATTACTACGATATGTTCGAGTTGCCTACGACGGTCTACACACTCGGATGCCGTTTTTTCTTCTGGTGGGATCGTCTGGAAAGTACGATCAGTGCTGACTTAGACCATGAAAGGTGTCAAGTCACGGACTGACTGCAGCATATGTAGCCGGTCACTCGAGGGCGTGAGTAGGCCTTTCTGGTGACTCAGGGGCTCCTTCCGCAGCGCAGCCTCTCGAGTGACAGAGGCACATACAGGCAAGACAGTTGAGATGTTTGGAGTCAAAAACTTGAAGAACGTAACATCACCCCTCAAAGGACGCTTTCTTGATGTCTTCCTGAACCTAAAGCCTATTGAACAGTACCAAAAGCTTCACTCTATTGATACCGCTCTAAACCTAGAACTCGTACCACCAAATGCACCTCTCCGGAGCACTATACCGGAGGCCAAACTCCAAGTCAAGCGGGATAACGGACAAGACGACATCGAGTCCAAGCTCTGGGAAGTCCAGTACCACATCGGTGCCGGTGACGCAAAGCTCATCAGATGGGTCGAGTCGGCCACCGCGGTCCTAGCCCGGCCCTGCGGCATCGAGCTCCACGCCACCTGGTGATGCACCTCGTCCCCGGAGACACGGCAGTATCTCGGAGCCCTTCGTAACCGTGAGTGAGGCACCACCCCTCAACAGTCCTTTATCTTTCGCAGAGGGCAGCATACGCCTAACAGGCAATCCCAACAGGTATTCCTAAACGACATCTTAGTAGCCGACCACAAGACCCAGCCGGCCTTGCCTCCTCCCTTACGCGGGGACTCCGCACCCCCCGAGGCCACGCCCCCTCCTCACTCGCCCAGGAAACAACCCCTCACAGCGGCCACGGGCCGGGACCACAGTGCGGGTGGCGGCGACCTGCCCGGAGAGGCCCCGGGCGTCCCCGGGACCGGTCCGGCCCCACCCCGCCGGTCGAGCCTGTTCTCGCCGGACCCGGCGCTCTCGGACGACGAGGACGGGGTACTTAGGCCCCATGGCGGCGGTCAGGTCTCGCGCGGCGGTCGGGGCTGGGGAGTTGTTGGTGACCATGCACCGCGGGCAGGCCTGAAACGGAGAGGCAGCGTGCGAGGCGGGCCTGAGACGGAATGTCGCCCGTGTTAGCTTGGAGCTGAGGCCAGACACCTGGTCAAACGGGTATCCTAAACACCTAGGAATTCATTTTCCATCGATCACAATTCATCCCATCTGCGCTTACTTCTCCCGTGTCCAAGACAGCGTGCTGGCCATGCTTGAAAAAGTAGATGGGCGCCAGAGCCTCCAAGTCCGGAGCCCTCACCTCCGTCCAACACTGCTTTTTTCGTTTTGTTTTTTTTTCTTGTTTAAACCCGTGCCGCTGGCGCGGGCCCTCGCTCTAATTTCCTTGGTGACTTAGTCCTGGAGATGAAGTAAATTTAGCATGCATTCAACAAAAATAGCCCACAGAAACAGCATATGGGACGGTCGGCTCGTTCTCGGCGGGCAGCGCGTAATTTGAGAATCCCAATCCATCTGGTCCTGCAATCTCGCAGAATGTGCCTTCTCTCTGTTCCCCCCCCCCCATGGCCGCTAGACCTAAATAACGCCGGGCGGACGCATGCCCTATTGAAAACCGAAACCAGAACCTGCAGATCACCACCGCAAGTTTGCATCTACCGCCCCAGCGCCACATGCATGTTTATCGCCATCCATTTGCCTTATTGATGGAAACCGAAAGAGGTCTGCCGTCCCGCCTTGTAGAGAGTGCCAATATCCCGGACCACAAGTTTGGTATCCACGTGTTGGTATCAAAAAGCAGCCGCCACCTCTCAAAAATAGAAGAAACAAATCAGAAGCAGGTAAAGGCAGTCTGAATAAAAAGACCCCTCCCTGGCTTCCCTCCCGCCTAGTCCACACTCCCCGCCAGCGCGACAGCGCTGAACCGCAGGTCCCCGCCGGCCCTGTCCAGGAACTTGAGCGGGCCTAGCGCGAGCGCCGCCTCGCTGAGGACGTCCTCCCCGTCGGCCAGCTTCCCCTTCTCGAGCGGGCCCTTGCGCCGGCCGTCGAGCTCCCACAGCGTGCCGTCGGCCGTCTTGACGAAGCAGACATAGTGCAGGTCGACGTCATCGGTGGCCTCGGGTGCCACCGTGTCTCCCTGCGTCGCGGCCGAGTGGTGCGCCTGCGCGAGGGGCCGCGAGGTCTCGAGGAGGCGGGCGCGCTGGTCGGGCGGCAGGGGAATGGCCTCCTTGAGGAGCTTGTCCAGGTCTGAGCCGGGCTCTGTTTTTGTGGGGCGTTAGTGTCGACGACGTGTGTGCCGCGGGGTTAGACGGCCGGCTGGATGTGACATCAAGGCAAGGCGAGACAAGGGCAGCAGCACTCACGGATAAACTCCCTAGCAGGCCCGTTGGCAGCGGCGTGCAGCAGCCCCATGAGCCCACACGCGTTCCGGATGGTCTGCCGGAACCACACGACGGGCTCCGCGTCCCCCTTGCCGGCGTACTCGGGCAGGGTGGCGTCCTCGGCGAGGCGGTAGCTCTCGTAGGCGGCCGAGACGGGGAAGACGAGCAGGAGGGCGAGGGCGGGCCGGGGCACAAAGCCCAGCATGTCGGCGTCGTGCAGGCTGTAGACGTCGTGCACGCCCAGCTCCGGGGAGAGGCCCAGCCGGTGCAGCAGGTCGCTCATGAGCTGCGGGTTGGCCTCGAGGGGCACGAAGGCGACGCGGCCGATGTCGGCGGCTGGGGTTGTCTCTGCCATGTTTTTGGTTGGTCGTCTTTTTTTTTTGTCTGGGAAATACAAGTCGTCGTCGTGTACACTAGACAGAGTAGTGGTACCCTTGGCTGTTCCTAGATGGGTTGCAATGAGAGAGTATTTGCTGGATGCTCCACAGAGTGTCAGATGTTTGTTAGGGAGTTGACATCGGCTCCAAATGACCCAAGCTCTCTTGGTGGGGGTGTTGCGGGATGATCTCATAGCACTTAAACAGAGCCCCACGGATCCAGGCGGTCGCGTCTCGTACGCGTCGGTGACTACAGCCGGCATCCAGTGTGGGCAATTACTTGAGACATACTAGGTAGTTTTGAAGCTAGGATGCATCTATGAGGTGCCCCCAATGGTGAGAATGAATAATCGCGAAATGCTCAGTTGCATCTATTTTGGGGTATCATCTTGAAGTGTGGTTTCTTTCATATGCAAAGCCTATGTATGAGGATATACAATGTTGGCGGAGGCCTCATCTGTCGTGTCATGATGAGCCAACCAGCCCGTACCTGTTCACCTTCGCACACGTACAACCACTTGTCCAATGATAGAAATGCGGCCGGGGAAACGAGACATTGATTGGTTCACGGAGTGGCCTCCCGCGTAGGCGGGATCTCTTCCGCCTCGCCCAGGCCATTGAGAAGCGGCTCGCCATGGCCCTCGACCGCCCAGTCGCCAACTCTCTGCTCCTGCTGCTCCTGCTGCTGCTGCTCAGACACGGTCTCGGGCGCTTCGTATTCGTCAAATACCCTGCGCTGAACCTTTGACTTCTTGGCAGCTTGCTTCCGCATCTGCTGCACGCGGGCCCTTCTGTGTTCGGGCGAGTAGTCAAGGTTGGCCAGATACTCATTGATCCTTTCCTCCACCATCGACTTGACATGGAACCCAAGAGCCTGGCTCTTGAAGATGCCGACATAGCGGTAGCTCAGCCACAAGTACAGCGTCAGGCACTTGTGTAGGGACTCGAGTTGTTTCAGATACTCGGCGCGGCCTAGAGGGTAGTTTGTGGCGGCGTAGTCAAGTATCTCCAGGTTGAGGTCCTTGATATCAAGCAGGTTGCCGGTGTTGTTCTCCGTTAGGCACTTCGCTAGAGCCCTGACAAAAGACTTCAAGGTAGCGTCCTTTAGACTTAACGGCGCATTGAGGAAAACGCAACGATCAAGAATGGTCAACGGGATGGACTGTATGTGGTTGGCCATGTCTATGTTACTCCTGAGATTGCACAAGTGGTAATCAGGTGGGAGTCGTGCGATATCCCTCAGGCGAAGCAGTATGAAGGAGAACGGGGTCCCTGCCGGGAAGTAGGATGCGAAGCGCTCGATGACGAAGGCGGGTGGGAAAAGTCCCGCCGTCTTCAAGGGCTCTGCTTCGTTCTCGAACGATGCATTAACGACATCTAGATCGGCGTCTTCCAATGTGGTCACGAGTCCGACCTGCCACATTCGCGGGGCAGGTGCCTTGGGTGTCAAGGCCAGATCTTCGTCAGAGGCCGGGGATGTCGATGAAGCTGGGGCTTGGGCAGCCTGCGCCACAGTCCTGTACCTTCCTGCGCGGCCGCCGATCTGCTTGAGTTCTGGTATTGTCAGCGTTCGGACTTTTATCCCGTCGTGCTTGGTGACTGCTTCGAAGACCACTCGCTTGATCTCCAAGTTGAGCCCCATGCCGATCGCATCGCTCGCAGCGAGATAGTCGTAGTCGTTGTCGGGATCATTGAACAGAGCAGCCTGCTGAGCCCTGCTCTCAGGTGGCAAAGCCCCGTATACAATGGCACATTTTTTGCCAGTTGCCTTTTCAATGCCAGACTTGAGTGAGTGGAGGTTGACCCTCGAGAAGGACACAACCGCGTCGCCCTTGCGCAGGTTTTCGAAGCGACCTTTCAGACTCTCTTGCATGGGCATCAAGCCACTGAGACGCTTGTACTTGTGGACTATGACCTCGTCTCCGATCTTGGCGCAGATGGATTTGATGAGAGGCACAGCCCGCTCTTCGCCACAGAGATGGAGCTCTTTTGCCTGGACGCCCAGCACCGCTTGGGTCCAGGCCCAGCCTCGCTCTTCATCCCCGATCATCTGGATCTCGTCGATGACGGCAACATCTACGCGCCGGTTGAGAGGAGACATCTCGACCGTGCAACTAGCGAAGTAATCCTCGTCGCCTTCGGGAATCCTCTGCTCCTCTCCAGTGATCAGAGCGCAGCGCTTGCCCTTGGCCTTGAACCGCGAATAGACCTCATGGGCCAGAAGCCGCAAGGGTCCGGCATAGACACCCGTCTGGGCTGCTTCCAATGCTTTCAGGGCGTGGTATGTCTTTCCGGAATTTGTTGGGCCGACGTGCAGGTGTATCTTTCTCTGCATAGCTCTCGTGGCCGGGAACCATTCGTGAGGGTTGCGGAGATCGGCAATCTTTTCGTGGCACGCCAGAGCTTCTTCCGAAAGGTGTTGCCTGACGATGAAACTGGTGAACGAGTGCTTCAGCTCAGTGCGGAGGCCGTTGATGTCGAGGGAGACGAAGGCGTTTCGCCAGCTCCAGAAGAAGGGGTTTTCATGTCTTCCTGTTTTTCCCGATCGAGTGGCCAAATCAAGAGACTTGTCGATGACATTCCGGAAAAGAGCCGCCTCCTTTCGCACATCATCGGGAGATCTGATGCCAAGCGACATCAAATCCCTGAAACTATCATGCTTGATCAGTTGCTCAAAGACCCCGCTGATCAGCCGTTTGAATTTGGTATAGCTGGGCAGGTCTTTTCTTATAGAGCGGGTGGAGTCGTATCTGGGCTTATCATGGTCTTGTTGTTGCGACTCGAGGCTTGAACGAAGGTCTTGGACGGTCAGGTAGGGTAGCTACAAAATGTCAGCGGTGCATGCCATTATTTTTCTCCGCGCGGGGGGGGGGGGGGGGGGGGTCAAGGTCGAACTCACTTTGTCTCCCCAAGCTCTCGGAGGACCAGACGGAGCACTGCGACATCGCCTTGTACCTGGGATGGGAGCCGCAGATTGTACAGGGAGAAGAGCAGGCAATCTTCGTTCAAGTGCCCTGGCGGTTCTCCAAATGGACTTCATAGCCGTAGTTTGAGAGGGCCACCGGAAACATAGTGTTCCCAAAAAGGAGAGGGAAAGAAAAACCGGGATGCGGCGGTGGTCAAAAGTGCCAGGCGCGTCGCGAGGCTGGAGCCCAAGTCAAGCCTTGACTGTCGTGTCGAGCGAGGCTCGGTCTTTCAGAACTTTTTTTTGGATTTTGCCGCCTCCCACCGACAAGCCGCTCGGGAGCGGTTACTGCCTGCCGCTAAGATCATGCTGCTGTGGGCTTATTAACGGTTGTCGTCATCGCAATAGACCAGCATTGACCCCTGTTCGTGGCATAATGACCGCCAGAGAATGAGCTAGGGCGGGCTCTCCAAGCGAGCGAGCCATAATCTGCAGTGGCATTGCCAAACCCTCACCACCGACCGCTATTGTTGAAGGCGACGATCCGATCCCCTCGTCTTCATCTCTCCAAGAGGAACGCGCCTTAACGCAAGAATTGAATAGGCTATTCCTCTGCTGGAACACAAGCAACACTCACAGTCACAATGGCTTCGTCATCGACTCCTGCGACACCACTTCTCTAGTAAGAAGCACTTCCTCCCTCGCTTCGCCTGGCGATGGCTTCATTTGATGGTGCAAGACTAACATGACAACCCACCCACCACAGCTCGTGCATCTCCCACAAGACCACAATCCTCGCCGAGTGCACCACCTCCGCCGCCTCGCAGACCTCGTCCCTCGCCTCGCTCATCCTCCCCAAGATCAACCATGACACCCCTCAGAAGCTCACCTACACCCACGGCAACCACCACATCCACTACATCGCCGAGTCGCCCTCGGAGCACTCCTCCTCGCCCGCGGCGGGCGGGCTGACGTTCCTGGTGGTCGCCGAGTCGTCCCTGGGGCGGCGGATCCCCTTCGGCTACCTCTTCGAGATCCGCAAGCGCTTCCTGACGCAGTTCCCGCCCGAGTCGACGGCCTACGACGACCTGCCCAACTACGGCGCGGGCTCATTCAACGGCGAGCTCAAGTCGCTAATGGTCGAGTACGGCGCCACGAGCGGCGGGCGCGACGACGCCATCACCACCGCCCAGCGCGAGATCGACGACGTCCGCGGCATCATGACCCGCAACATCGAGGGCCTGCTCGAGCGCGGGGAGCGCATCGACCTGCTCGTCGACAAGACGGATCGCCTCGGCGGGTCCGCGAGGGAGTTCCGAGTGCGCAGCAGGGGGCTCAAGCGGGAGATGTGGTGGAAGAACGTCAAGCTTATGGCGCTGCTGGTTCTCGTGCTGGTTCTGATCGTGGTGGCCATCATCATTGCTGTCAAGGTCTGAACTGGTTGGGGCTTGTTCGTGCGGTCCATTGAACGCTGTTCGAACGCTGTGTATTTTGTAATCCAGTCTGTGTTTTCTACTCTCTTTTTTATATTAAAGCAGGTATGGCGTTATGGGTGGGCTGTATCCGTTGAGGATAGAAAAGGAACTCTATTCTCCTACACACGTATTACACTTCCTTTCCAGCACGTTCAATGCCTCCGCAGGCAGATTGGTGTGCCTCACAACCGCATTCACTCTGAAGATACCCGCCCCAAACAGTTGCCTCGTAGGTCATGAATTGAGTACGTTTGCAAAACAATGTAGACCCACTGAATTCCGAGATGACAACTTGCATGAGCGTAAAACGTGAGCCCTTCGACCTCCCTCGCAAAAATGAAACCCCCCCCTACCGACAACTCAGAGCTTTGAAGCAGGTGTGGCCCTCAGCTGCCCCTCCTGGTACACGTATCCCTGTGCCACCGGGCTCATCGCCAAGCTTGGCGCCTGTCCGAGGCCGAACGCCGCGGGCGGCCTCGTCAGCCTCGCCGTGAAGAAGACCGGGTGCCGGTAAGCCGAGTCGTGGACCTGTTGGGCGTGCCTCTCCCAGACAGCTTGGAAGGGTGCGATGAGGTTCTGTGGTACAAAGGCGGGGGGTCCTCCTGAGAGGGTTTGGCTGGGTGGTGTCGGTCTGGGTTGTGACATTGTTCTGTGGTGGATGCTGATGATAGATAGGTATGGGAGAGAGATAGGATGACGTTGGGCGGATTGCCTCCACGGTTGCGGGATTCCTAAGGCTGAGGCTCCTTGAAATTTTGCTCACTTGTTCCCAGTAGGCCTTCACAGTATCCAAGGGAATGATCAATAATGTATGTTCGTAGGAGGTTGCTCATCACCTGGCCATTTCAGTGTTGCCGTCTTAGCAGCCCCGCAATTGATTGCTGGGCCGCGGTAACTACGGCATCATCACCCAGGGATTCACAGCCCTCAAGAGAAAAAGGTCGATGGCATTATGACACGAGACCTCTCGTGGGATGAGCCCACTGGGTACGGTTTAAAGACCTGCCCGACATGGTTCAATTACGGCATGTTGGCCTAACTCCATTACGACTCGGCGCGACAAGGGCACCATATCCGCGTTGTCGAGGTTGAAGAGGCACAACTCCTGTGTCGCTCATAAATATCATTGTCTATATACCCAACTATTGAACAGCCTTGTGCCCGAATTTGGCCCGTCTCGATTTTGTCTTTTTATCAGCTTCCCTCTCCCTCTCCTTCTCCTTCTCCCTGGCCTTTCCCTTCTTGATAGTGTCGACCAACGCCTCGATCTCCTCTTCCCTCTGTTTCCTCTCCTGCTCGGCCTTCTCAGCTTTCACCTTCTCCTCGCGTGCCTTCTTGTCTCGTGCCCTCTTCTGCGCCGCCTGCTTTTCCACCGTCTCCACGAGCTTGTCGCTCGACTCCCACAGCTTCTTCGCGATTTCTTCGTCCTTGACGTCTGTCCTCGCGCAGTCCACCTCGATGCACTCCTTGAATATCTTGCCACCCGGGTCCCTGATGACGCTCCCATCAAATGCGGCGAATAGGATAGACTGAGCGGCCATGAATGGGCTCTTCAAGAAGAACCACGACAGGATGTAGGTTATCAGGTACACCAGCAACCCCCACAGGGAGCCCCTCGTAACCCACCTCCTCATACCCGGCGTCCTGGCGAGCCCCGGGTCCACGAAAACAACCTTTGCATTCATGGGAAGACCGTCCGGCCTCTTGTATGAGTCGAGGTGCTTCTGGAACGCCTGCCCGAACGTCATGAGCGCCAGCTTGCTGCTAGCGTACGCCGCCCCGGGCGACCACCCCTTCTCATCGAGCGCGTGCGCCTGGGCGTCCCGCAGCGGAGGCGACCGGATGTAGCTCGAGCACGTGGTGATGATGACGCGGACGTCGCGGTCGAAGGGCTGCGCCTTGATGGCCGGGCTGAGGATGGCCAGCAGGTGGTAGTTGGCCAGGTAGTTGACCATCCAGGTCATCTCGACGCCGCTCCCGCCCTCGGGGCTCTCCTCGCGCGCGCCGCCGGGCGGCGTGAGCGTCGCGGCGCACAGGATGATCATGTCGAGGCGCCGCGGCGGCGCGTTGTCGATCCACCGCGTCGCGAACTGCCGCACGCTGTGCAGCGAGGCCAGGTCGACCTGCTCGGCGTAGATGAGCTGGTTGTTGGTCCTCGCGCGCAGGTCGTCAACGTACTCGACCAGGAACGGGTCCGAGGCCGGCAGCTGCGTGAGCAGGACCAGCTGCGCGCCGCGCTTGGCCAGCTCCGCCGCCGCCGCGGCGCCCACGCCCGAGGTGCCGCCCGTCATCATGACCACGCGGCCGTGCATGTTGCGCTCATTGAGGTTAAGCGCGCCGTTGAAGTAGCGCTTGGCGACGGCGATGGCGCCCACGGAGGCCGTGACCGCGGCGAGCCTCCACGGGTCTGGGAACCACTCTGGCAGGCCATAGTTGTAGGCGTGGATGATGAATGGGATCGGCATTTCTGGGCGCTGGCCGTGCGTTGGGGAAAGGGCTATGGTCACTGGTTACGGCAGTGTCATGTCGTCCCGCACGATATCGAGCTTCTGTGGTGCGGTGCTAGAGATGGCTGAGGTCGGTGGAAAGGGGGTAGGGTGTTGACAGCTCTACTCGCTGGATGAGATGGGAAACACGATTTCCATGTGCCTCTTGCGTCAGGGGCC
>NQMI01000322.1:0-10811 GCA_002270565.1 Stenocarpella maydis
TAGCCCACCAGCTATCTCGGGTCTATATAGTGGGTGGTAGTTGCTTAGTAAGCAACTACGCCCTCTGGCTACAGTATGGTGGCTGTAGCGATAGCCCACCAGTGTGCTGTTGCACACTACTATTGCCACAGGGGTATTCATTTTCCACAGACCATTGGGTTAAGTCAAACCGAGGCTCTTCCCACTATCCTCGCTTTTCCTATCAGAGTCCATCCCCAACTATGGCGGAGCTGTTATTGGATATAGACACGAGGCGGGTGCAACGAGAGCGGCCAATCTACATGGTCCCAAGCAACGGGAATGAGCCCGGCATTTGCCATCGGCTCAGCCGCAGTTCTAGGCCTAATTTCCTGATCTGCTCCCACAGAATCTCGTTCTAAATGGGGTTCTGGGGTCCTTGAGCCGGGATGGGCCGCGTCTCAATGCATGCCGATGCCTCCTCCTTATGTCCTAGCTGTAATCGGAAAGCCTCCCGTGGGTTAATTATATACCTAGTTGGCCTTATCGCCATTGGATGTTATCATCCGCGATAGGCGAAGGAGGCAAGGGGGAAGGCTAGCTACCTGACAGATGCAACGTGCATATCTGGGGCTGAAGTGGTATCTACGGGCCATCATGATCTGCAAGATAGACGTGGCCACGGCCGTGAACGGGCTTGTGCATATAATTCACTGCCGGATGCTGTCCATGTGATGTTTATCATCGCATCTGGCCCCGGGCGCTTGACGATATCGGCATCATTGACCAATGGTATGTAACGGAACACGATTCGCTACTACCGCCCCCGATCCGGAACTAGTAGGGCGTAACGCAAACTGGAAGGTATTAAGTTGTGTTTATATGATCCCCGTGCTGGGCTTCTCTGCTGTGAATTTCCCTGTTTTGTTGTGCAGACAAGCGTCCGACATACAATCGACATAGAGACATTGCTATGAAAAAAGCCAACCGCTTCTTTGGATCTTTACGATCTGCTTCTCAGCTAATCGCGGCGCCACCGCCGGTGTCTGGTCGCCCACCCCTGGCGGCTTTGCCCAATGCCAACCTGCTGAGATCGCTATTCATAGCGGGGGTCTCATCCAAGAAAGCACTGCTCATACCTTGCCTCAAGATACTGTCTCTTCTCTCACAGCCGGGAAGAGGTCCCCTCCTGAGCGTGGACAAGAATCCGATAGTTCATGGAATACTTAAAAAAACATTCTACAACCAGTTTTGTGCCGGCGAGACCCCATCGGAGACCAGGCAATGTGTCCGCCGGCTGAAGGAGCTCGGGTTCAGCGGTATCATTCTCACATATGCTCGCGAGACAGTCTTCGACCACAGAACTGAGAGGACAGGAACAAAAGGTGCCTCCGGGCCCAAGGATGTGGCAAAACCTGCTGTATCCTGCAAGCACATTGACGAGTGGCGGAATGGAACGCTAGACACCATGTCGCTAATCGAGAGCGGTGACTACCTCGCACTCAAGTAAGCCAGGCTGGCCTTGGGCATCTTCTGAAATGTGTCGACAGTTTCGGTGGGGACGCCTGGTTCCCCTAGAGTCAATTGGCTAACCCAGCATCTCAGGTTGAGCGGAGCGGGTCCCAGCGTCACTGAGGCCTTCGCCACCGGCCAGCCAGCACCGCAACAGTTTACCGATGCCCTGGACGAGATCTGTGCCAAGAGCAAGGCACGCTCGATCAGAGTCATCGTCGATGCCGAATCACAGCATTTCCAGAAGGGCATTGCTGCAGCCACGCTTGATGCCATGCGCAAGTTCAACCGTGATGGACCCGCCGTTGTCTACAACACGTACCAGGCCTACCTCAAGGGCACGCCGGACGTGCTCGCGCAGCACCTCGAGGCGGCAAGCAAGGACGGCTTCACCCTCGGCCTCAAGCTGGTGCGCGGTGCTTACATCCTGTCGGATGACCGTACCTTGATCCACGACTGCAAGCAGGACACGGATGATGCATACAACGGCATCGCCAGGGGTGCAATCAAGCAGCACATTGGCGGGTTTGGAGCCGAGGGGGGCAAGCCGTTTCCTTCGGTGAGCCTCTTCCTGGCCAGCCACAACAGGGAGAGCGTGCTTGGAGCGCACAAGCTGCACCAGGAGCGCGTGAGACAGGGGCTTCCTACCGTCCCCGTGGGATACGGCCAGCTGCAGGGCATGTCGGACGAGGTGAGCTTCTCGCTGCTCGCAGAGAGGACCGGGCCCAGCTCCGGCCCAGACGTCTACAAGTGCTCTACGTGGGGCAGCATGGGCGAGTGCGTGGCATACCTACTGCGGAGAGCCGTCGAGAACCGCGACGCGGTGGTGCGGACGACGGACGAGTACACCGCCCTCAAGTCCGAGGCCTGGCGGAGGCTCAGGTTTGGGTCTTCTTACTAGCCAGACAGTTTCCATAGCGCTCATCGATATGATTTCCCCACCAGCAAGCCATATCATGGCCCGGACAAGGCCGCTTCAAGCCGCGGTTGCGTTGTCCAACGTCCCATCCGCGTGTCACTTGACCATTTTATCGGAGGCGACCCACCGGAGCCCAATAATTAGGACACTAAGTGCCATGAGCGGGGCGTGTGCTCGGGCCGGTCGACAGCATCGGATGGGCTTCCGATGCGGGCACCGGATCGGCCGGGTGGGGATCGGCTTTCCCGCCAAGATAAGACATGCGCAGTCTAGACTACTGCCGGCCAGGGAGACACGACGCAGCAGGCGCAGATAGGACCTTTGCCTCCGCAGCGTCTAGGTAGTTAGGCGGCGTACATGTCAAGGTGCATTCAACAAGAACAAAGTGCAAGACCATGGCCAATGTTCAACCCCAGACCGTCCCCACCGTTTCCCGGCCTCCACGTTTTCTCACATCTCCCTCACCTGCGTCGTTGAAGCCTGCTGTCACTCTACGGTGACTGAAATGTCGTCTCTCTGCATTCTTGGCTGTGGTATGTCGCCGCCGTCCGCCCCCCCCCCCCCCACATATCGTCGACGCCAGGTCGGACAGGACCGGCCGTCCTCTTATCCCACCATGGCATCTACCACTGAGACAACGCCAAACAAGGCGCTCTACGACGGCGTCGGCGGCTCGCCCGTGCAGACGCACATCCACAGCGAGGGCGACGCCCGGGATGCGGCCCAGGCCGCCGAGGACCAGGCCGTCGCCGAGGGCCTGCAGCAGATCGAGGCCAGGAGGGTGCACTGGTACTCGTACCTGACCACCTGGGACTTCTGGACCCTCATCCTGCTGGGCCAGGCCCTGACGCTGTGCAACACGGCGACCAGCACCTTCACCACGTTCCTGGTCCAGTGGGGCACGTCGATCCCGGCCTTCCAGACCTTCTTCAACTACGTCCTGCTGAGCGTCGTCTACGTGCCCTACATGTTCTACCGCTACGGCTGGCGCAGGGTGGGCCGCGTCGCCGTCTCGGACGGGTGGCGGTACCTGATCCTGGCCTTCCTCGACGTCGAGGGCAACTACTTCACCGTCCTGGCCTACCGCTACACCAACATCCTGTCGGCCCAGCTCATCAACTTCTGGTCCATCGTCTGCGTGGTCGCCGTCTCCTTCACCCTCCTCAGGGTCCGCTACAAGCCCTTCCAGATCGTCGGCATCCTCGTCGCCTGCGGCGGCATGGGCATGCTGCTCGGCTCCGACGCCATGCAGGGCACCAACAACTTCTCCACCCCGGACATGCTCAAGGGCGACCTCTTCTGCCTGGCCGGCGCCACCTTCTACGGCCTCAGCAACGTCTTCGAGGAGTGGTGCGTCTCGCGCCGGCCCGTCTACGAGGTCCTCAGCTTCATGGGCGTCCTGGGCATGTGCGTCGGCGGCGCCACCGCCGGCATATTCGACCGCCAGACCTTCCAGGAGGCCACGTGGAACGGGCCCGTCGTCGGCTACGTCGTCGGCTACACGCTGTGCCTCTTCGTCTTCTACTCGCTCGCCCCGCTCATGTTCCGCATGGGCTCCGCCGCCTTCTTCGACATCAGCCTGCTGACGGGCAACTTCTGGGGCGTCATCATCGGCATCCACGTCTTCGGCTACGCCGTCCACTACCTCTACCCCGTCGCCTTCGTGCTCATCATCCTCGGCCTCGCGGCCTACTTCCTCGCGGGGAGCATGCTCGGCGACTCGAGGAAGCCCTGGCTCGGCGACAGCCAGGAGGGCGGCGTCGCTGGCATCGGGACGGCCAAGCTCAAGGCGCTCAACGAGGCGAGGAGGCAGGGCCTGGTCCCTGGCGAGCGGGTGTAGGGGTGCTCGGGCGACAGGTGTGCTTCGTGGGAGGTACCTGGTAGTGAGACCTAGGAGGAGTCCGAGCTAGATATATTGGTAATACGTACGTACATACGTCGAACAGATATTCTCGCCATAATGGTGGACATGTACCTCTCTAGAGAGGTTTACCCTCCCCCCACGTTGGATATCTGCTCCCGTCACGATCTAGACGCACCGGGCAGATGCCCACACAGTCTGTTGGCATGAATAAGGGAGTGCCTGAAACGCTGAGTCAGGAGGACGCGGGGCGGCCCTTTGGGCAAGCCGGTTCTGCCCGTTTGACTATCGACCGTCGACAGTCGACAGCCGACAGGTAATGCCCAGCAGTCCAGTAAATCAACGGCCGACGACTTGGGGATGAAATCCAATCGACCATGCCGGGGCCCTGCATTGGCTGGATTGCGTGCATCGACAAGCAAGGCATTATTATCTAAGGGGGCATGCGGCTCAACGTCCCAACGTCGACCCTCGACCCTCGACCGCCTCCAGAGACTCACAGCAGCCTCCCATGCCATCTGATACCACACCCCCGTCTCGCTTGTTTTGGGATCACAATGGAAATGTCCCGATTGCCAAGTGGCGCCCAGTGTCGCGGCTAGGTGGAGGCTGGGGAGGGGGTTCGTCTGTCCTGTCCTTGTTGATGTTCTTGGGCCTTTACTCGTGTCTTTATTCCTGTCGCCCAGCCCTGCCAGCGTCCAGATGAACCCAGGGCGCGCCTTGGTCCCCGCCTCGACCACTCGCCTCGCCGCCATGGCACCCATGCTCCTGCGGTCGGATCGCGGATGCCTTCCTCCTCAACCCCCTTGACCCTGCCACATCATGCTGCTTCGCCGGGATGCCGCCTTGACCCCAGCGCCGGTGCGTGTCGGCGTCCGTTCAGCAGCGGGCCTGGCCATGCTGTTATGGCACTTATTAAGGACCAGCAGGAGCGTTCCTCCCCTTGACTGGTAATTCGACGATCTCCCGGAACCCTCGGATTCCACGTTTGACAGCTCGCTTAGGTTCCGAGTCGGCCAGGACTCGCACCCAGCTGGGGACGGGGGGGCGGGAACTGCCCTACAGTATTCCTGTCTTCCCACCTGCTCACGCAGGCGTTTCTTATCACTGTCACGCACACCCCCCGCCTAGACATTGGTGCAGTGTTTCTCGGTGAAGCCTCACTCCGCCGCCTCGTCTAGTCCGTTGAGAGTCTGGTAACCTTCACCTGTCTCCAACAAAGGCGTACCTGCCACTGCCATGTCCGGGTACGAACAACAAGTCTGCGGACAATGATATCTACGCGATAGTTCTGGGAACCCTCCTCGTCCGATGCTGGTCATCACCAATTCCGCGATGGCCGGAAGACAACTAACACAGCTGGCTCTGCTTCTTTTACTTTCATCAAGTTGTGCCTGGACGAGCGACGGCACGAGGAAACACGAGCGGAGCGACCTGAGACTCGGAAGGGACCGAGACATCTTTGTGGAACCGGCCGTTCCGTTGGTCGCCACCGGGAATGGGCTGGACCAAGAACCATTGGAGGAAATTAATGAGCCAACACAACAGTCTCGACGCCAGGAAGATACACCCGAGATGCACGAACCGCTACAGCAACAGCAACAACATGGCGAAGATACCGTTATGTCCCAACGCCCTCAGTCCAGGTCGCCCACTGCTGAGGAAGCCGCCCAGATCACATTGCCGCCTTCGATAAATCCGCCCATCCTCCCGCGACAAGACAACAACCAGGGCCAGATAGACGACCTCAACAGCCGGCTCCAATCCGCACAACAGTCCGCCCAGCAGGCCCTCCAGTCTCTCAGCGACGCGTCCCGCCGAGTCTCACAGGCCAGCCAACAACTCTCACAATCGTCCCAGCAGCTCTCACAGCAGAGCCAGCAGCTCTCGCAGTCGTCCCGGCAGCTCTCTCAGGAGAGCCAACAATTATCACAGAGCCTCCAGCAGGCCACGCAGTCCATCCAATCCCTGACACAGGCCGTGAGCTCCGCCCAGTCAAGCGGGAGCTCTGCGTTTGCGAGCTGCACGAATAGCGCCTCGGCGGCGCTAGCGCAGGCCTCGGGCGAGCTTGCGAGCAAGGTTGGCGCCGCCCAGGCGCAGATCACGCTCGCCAATGTGAGTATCAAGCCTGCCATTTGCTTTTCCATATTCCATAATGGCGGCCCCTTTCTCGAGTCCTCTTGCTCTCGAAAACATCCTCCCATCTCATCGCTGACCATTTCAATAGAACCAAGCACAAACCCAGGTCCAGCAGGCCCAAGGCGCCGCCGTCTCCATCACGCAGGCTGCTCTCGCCATCGTGGGGACGTTCATCGGCTCGTCCCTGCTGACGGTGCTGATCGTCTGGCTAATCGTCCGGCACAGGCGCAAGCAGAAGGACCGCGCCGCGGCGCCCATGAACACGGGCGTGAGCAGCTACTACGGCGGCCGGCCCGGCGCCGAGGCGTACGGCGCCATCGCTAGGGACGTCAAGGACGCCATGCTCATGTCACCCCGGACCAGTGCGGCGACGACCAAGGTCGGCTCGGAGAAGACCCGGTCCTTTGGCGGGAGCAGGGGCAATGACATGGTCACCAAGGGGTACGGCCTGGAGAAGGGAGCCGCCGGGGGTGCAGGGGGTGCGCCAGGAGACAGCAATATCCAGATAGGGTACGCCCGGAGCACCAACTATCGCGAGCGCAACGCCCCGAAGCTGTCGGAGGCGCCGCCGGCACGGAGAAAGGATAACAATAGCGGCAGCGGTAGCAGTCCCGGCGACGGCATCATGACTGCTACCACGCCGAGGACGCCCAAGTATGAGGTTTTCCCGAAGGTGACACAGCAAGGCTCGCCGCCGGCAGGGGTTCCCGGAGGGCAGTCCGCCCGGGGAGGAGGAGCAGGAGGCGGCGGCGGCGGTGGTGGTGATGGAGGAGGAGGGAAGGCAGGAGGCAGTGGCGCGCCGCGGCCCCGGTCGTCGATCCAGCCCGACTACAATCTCCAGGAGTGGCTCCAGACGACGACAGTCTCCCCCTTCGGGACGCTTGAGCGGCCGCTCAACAACAACCAAAACAACAACAACAACGCAACCGCAACCAACGCCATCCCGCAGCGGGTTGTCCCACAGCCTCAGACTCAGCCTCAGCCTCAACAGCCGCCAAAGCGCACCTCGGATATCAAGTGGCCGCTGCAGGGGTCCTCGTCATCGGAGCCGCCGTCGCGGTCCAACAGCAACACGTCGCGGCCGGACGTGGACGTCCAGATCGACGCCGGGGCTGGAGCCGCCACTGCGGTGACGAGGGAGCCTGCCGCAGCGCCGAGGACCGTCACCGTCGCGAACGCGGGGGCCCCTGCGCCGACAAGATCTGTGAGGGTCGGCGTCGAGAGCATGAGGGGGGTGGGGCTGCCTGGGGTGGCGAGAAAGCTGCCGCTGAGGGATCCGTAATATCTGTGGCCGCGGGGGGTCGGAGGCGGTAGGAACGGGCAGTGAGTGGTGGTGCATCACAGGCGTCAGGGGCTGTTGGCTGGTCGGTCCGCTCTGGATTTAATGTCTACATATTCTTGCAACTCGTATGCCTCCGCGGAGGATGTGTTGGATAAGACATAGCCTCGAAGCCTCCTTGTGGGCGAGGGCAATAATAGAAACACTACCAACCTAATGACGACGTGCTAGCCAGTCCGCCGGTGCAGCAGCAGCAACAGCCGATGAACAACACACATGGCGGCGAGATAACAAAAGGGCACATCCCCAAGCCCAGCCTTCAGATATCCGTGCTGGCCTCGTCCCTCCCCGTAAAGACCTTGTGAATCCTCCGGCTGATAGCCTGCCCGATCGTCCGGTCCGTAAACGCCCCGTCCTTGTTCGCACTCTTGCGGATGCTCTCCAGCGCGAGGGGCCCCTCGTCCTCGAGCCCGCGGACCAGCCTCCCGACGGTCGGATACCGCCCCGCGATGCCGTACGCGATGGGCGCCGTGATGCGCACAATCTCCTGCAGCATGCGCGCGTACGTGTCGGCGGGGCCGTCGCCCGTGCGGACCTGCCCTGTGTCCATGCAAAAGGCGGCCTCCTCGTTGGCCGCGTCGCGCTGCCGCCGGTACGGGACCTGGCTGATGTGCTGCGTGAAGGTCGCGACCCACTGCGCCGTCTCGATGGGTGCCGCCGTGTGGTGGATGATGACACCGTGCGCCACCTGCAGCTGGAGCAGCGCGTCCTCGACCATGTCCTCATCGATGTACGCGGGCGACGGCTTCGGGTCCTTCCTCCGCCGGCCCGAGGGTGCCTGGCTGCTCGGGGGCGGGGCAGCAGCGGCTGCTGATGGCGCCGGGTCTGCGTCTGGGCCGGCGTTGCGCACCGCCGACTGGAACTGGCGGTTGCGGACATTGTAGTTCTTGCGCATCCAGGGGGTCAAACCCTCGATCATGTACATGAGCTGGTCGCCGTCGTAGTGCCGCTGCATCCTGAGGACATGCGCCTCGAGGTCGGAGCCGTTATCCCCGAGGGCGAGCTCCACGAACTCGGCTGCCGCCATGAGGACCATTGCGTGCTTCTCGGGTTCGATGCGCTCTGCCGGGATTGGTTCCCAGTAGCCCTCGTCCTCGTTGAACCTGGCCTTGACCCTCCTCCTCCATTTCACCACGTTGTTAACGGGGCTGTTGTACGGGAAGTACTGGACGTTGATATCCTCCAGTAGTGCCTCGACCTGCAGCCTTATGCTGGGGTTCATGGATGTTGGGAGGTCGACAATCATTTCTGGCGTGGTGACTTTCTTGCCGGTCCTGACTTTGTTGACTTCAGCCAATGCTGCTGCCCTCTCCTTCTCCAGTCTCCTCTTCTCCTTGCTTTCTTCTTTCTCACGCTGTTTCCTACGCTTCTCCGCTTCCCTCGCAGCTGCTTTGTCCTCAGCGGTTGGTTTTGTTTTGGATGTGGAGGGCTTCGACACCGAGGTCCGCGGTGCCGCTACAGCCTTTGACTTGGTAGTGGCCAAATTCGCCCTCTTGATGCCGCCTATATCAGGGAAATCTTCGTTATCGTCGTTATCAGACGAAATAGGGATATCAGCCAAGTCCCCCAAATCAGGTCCCCCAGACCGACTTCTCGCGAGGCCATTGCGTGAGGATTGTGAGTCAAGACGCCATTGGTCTTCTCGACCATTAGCCTCAGGTGCAGAGCTCGAAATGTGGTCCCACGGTACCGAGTTCCTGGGCCCTAGGCTGTTTCTCTGAGCGCGTGGAGGGCTGTTCACCGGCAGCCCTGGGCTCAGCTCACCTCTCCTGTGACGTTTGATTGGCATGACCGGCTTGCTCGCCCCCTTCGCAGGAGAGCTCGCGAACGGGTCGTCGTCGTCATTCAAGAAGTCGATGATGTTTTCTTTGTCTGCGTGCCGAGGAGAGCTTGCAAAAGGATCACTCGAGATCGCATCGCGCTTGTTTGAAGACCTTGGAAGATTGGGCGGACTGGTAAACTCGATGGGGTCTAATGGAGTGTTCCGCTTCCTTGAGCCGGCAGGCTGCAAAACGCCTGGCCCTCCTCGGATCCTCTCTGCCGTAAATGCCTTAAACTCGATGACAGTTTTGTTACGAACACTGCCAGTAGTTAAGCTATGATCGCTAGAGACGCGTTGTTTCTTGGCAGGCCTAGATTCAAAGGGGTCGGAGTCGTCGGCTCCTAGGTTCCCAGTCGAGTCAAAGTCATCAGGGAGGAAGAGAAAATCGTCGGTTTTAGATGCTCGTGAGTTGTATTTCACGGCGATTGGCAGCGTCCCGAGGTCTGGGATGGGGTCATCGTCGTCGATGTTGGTCAAGTCGACGACGTCATTGTCTGATGGCCGTCTTTTCCCGTCCATATTTTTAGTGTTGACCGGCTTCATGGAAAACTTCTTAATCTGTCACAAGCACATTTGTCTTCAACAGAAAGAGTGATGGTTGTTGGAGCACAGCGAGTTCAGAGGCATGAGACGCGCCTCCAACGCGTCGATTGAGCTCAGTCGTCGGACTTCTCGTCCGAGTCAGAACAAGCAAAAGTAAATCGGGTCCGTCCTCATGTTGCCTTAGGTAAGCTGTGTTTACGTAAGCGAACGGACGCGCGATGGCAGTCACCATCGCACCCAAAGCACTGGTGCTTTATTCCAAGGTTTCGATACATCCCACAGTACACAGGCGGAAAAGGCCACTTGGGCCTGCTATATACACTGGATTGTGGTTTAGGTGTTGTGGCTTGGGTGTCGGGGCGTAGGTGTCGAGTGGTCAAGGTCAGCCCTGAGCACAAGCAAACGCCTCGAGCCCACATGGCAAGATGCTTGTACATCGAAAAACGACTGCTTTGTATTTAATTTGCTCGATTTTCGCTCCTCAATTCTTTCCATACTGGACTGTTGCAGATAGCGAGCTACTATGTGAGGCTTTAGTTATTGCAATGTGGATGAGACAACACCAGCGCTACATAGGTATGTACCCAATGTCATTGGGCTCGGCGGGCCGTTGCTTGCAACATTGTTCAGCGGAGCGGGACGTGTATCGAGCATGCGAAGCGTGCGAGATATGCGGCCCGCGTAGCATTCTTACCCAGCGTAATTACCCGAAAGTTAT
>NQMI01000324.1:0-10372 GCA_002270565.1 Stenocarpella maydis
GTGCAATTTCCCTATATAGCGAATCTCTCTGTACAACCTAGAATGAGATATCTGGTCCGTTTAGTGAGCTTAATAGCTGTCTTGCAGGGCCTGAGATCCAAGCAATAGCAGCTGTGGGGCTGAAGATAAGGCTTGCGTAAGAGCATGTAGAGAAATAGCCTGGATCAATACTTGAGGCGCTATTGTATAGAAAAGGGTCTGCGAAAAAAATGGCTGACCGCTATGCTCGTGAGCATTAATAGGGCAAACGTGCCTTTCACTGTCGATTTTCAGGGCTTTTAGGCGTACGTCTCTGGGAAGGTAATTACCTACCTTGAGAAGCTCCGTTAAAAATCGAACTAGAATGCCAGGGTTGTCTGCGCCCTTCTCCAGGCCGGCCTCGCCGTAGTGTGGCGCTGCGATGGGTGCCCACAGAGGCCCCGAGTCGCAGGCCCGTACGCCCCTGTAGAAGACTTTCGACTCCATTAGCTCCGAGAGCGGTGCGGGGACTTCGAGCGCTGGAGGGCTGGAGGCGTGGGAGGCGCCGCTGGGCGCGCTGCTGGCTACTAGCGGCCCGATAGCCTGAATAGCAGTAGCTAATTCCCCTAGCGTACCTTGAAGGGAATTGCTAGTGGCTACTTGCGGAGCTAATAGCTCTTGTAAAGACTCTAAACGGGTGTTAAGGTCTAAAACCTCTTAGTTGGCCAGTCTAGGCGCCCTGTTCTATGGCCCTTATTTCCGCGGGGATTTAGGGGTAGCCTCGGCATGGGCACTAGAGCCATATTGCTGTTGAGACGATTAAATAACTAGGTGATATAGTTTATATAAGGGCGAAATATGCTTCACGAAAGTGTGATTTGTAGCAACCCAATATTATAGTCGTATATTTCCTCATTGCCTATTCCGTAGAAATACTAGGCGTGACCCTCTGAACTGTAGTCTCTCAAGTGAAAACTTTCCCTCATACAAAATGCTAGCGTTTGAGTTGCAATTGTGAGAAATTGTGTCCGTGGCACAATGTGCGATGAGGGTCGTGGGTTCGAATTGCCCAGCGAGCAACTTTTTTTGCTCTTTTGCAGTTGTTTCTGGTCGTTGCAGGCCCAAACCATCGATGTTTTGCGTCGCTAATCAGTGCAGAAATGCGCTGTAGTCGTACGAGATAAGTAGGCTTGGTCTTAAGGCCTAAGATTCAATGTGTGCGGGCGCTTGACTGTAGAAGCCGGTATAACCTCGGAATGGAATTTGTGGCATAGAATAGCTTCAGTACGTGTGTTTCGCAGCGGGCGCCAGTATGGTGCTCTGAGGTGAATTGGGACGATTGACAGTGGTCTGTACAACTTTGTATTGAATTTAGTTGGGCTTCTGTAAGCGCTCCTTATATACCCTCCGAGCCTGTCTCACCCCTGGGCGCGCTGCGGTCGGCTCTGTGCAAATTCGCAAATGCCGGAAAATTCGCCGTTCCAACACACCATCTTTGTTTCCAAACAACTAGCAAGCCACAGCCCTAGAGGATGGCTCCCAGCAGAGTAGCATACGAACTTTCAACGAAATCAGCTATCCGAATGACTAAGTCATTATCGTTGTTGGTGGTAAGGTGAAATAAGGGTAGGCAGGATGTTCTGAATTGAAGTGCAGAGCGGCAAATAATCGACTCACGGTCACCAAACTCCTCTTGCGTCACGCACGCACTGGCCGTACTTAGCGAAAATCGACTAACTCGCAAGTCTAGGATAACTCCTTACAACAAAGTCTAGGTTAACTCCTTGCTAGGAAGTCTAGGGTAACTCCTTACAACGAAGTCTAGGGTAACTCCTTGCACGGAGTACCAACGCCCTGCTGAGCGGTTCCGTTTAACACCTTTGATTAGAATGCTGAGGTAAGACTGCAGGTACTCGCGAGCCTTTAGGGCTTTTAGGAAGGAAAAGAATAGTTTAAGCAGCTCAGATTTGCATGTTAAGAAGAGGGTCCATAGGACATAAAGACCCTTGCTTCTGCCCTTAAGGTTATATATCTTAATATTTATTATAAAGACCTTATAAAGCGGTAATTTATGGACCTAGTTTTATAAAAGGATTGTATTTAGCTGGAAGTAAGTATAGATGCCCTCTTTATAGATAGGAGGAGGATTATATGTTTTAAAGACCCTGATGATAGGAGGTGATTACTCCTTACCCTTTCCCTTTTTTTCTTGGCTTGGTTAAGGAGGAGAAGATATAGCAATGGTAAAGCTTATCTGATTAAAGAGGCTTAACGGTTTAATGATGAGATTGATAATTGATAGTTAATAATGCTATTGAGGAGAAGTTAAAGAAAAGGATTAATGGGGGAAAAGCAACTTTAAATATGAAAAGTTGGAGAGGGGAGCTCTTATTAGAAGCATTTAAAGTAGTAAAGGTTGCTATCTAGCAGAAAAGGGAAGGAAGTTAAGTGATTTACTAGCTTAAGTAATTTACTTATCTTGAGGCTCCCCTTCTGATAAAAGCCCACCTTTCTACTACAACCTCCAACCCAACTACTTCTTCTATAACTACTATACCTTAGCTGATCTCTAATTAGCGTAGCATAACTTGCATCATTAAGACTTAAAAGCTGCTACAACCATTAACCTCTACCCTTAAAACTCATTACCTCCCCTTTATCACCTAATTTCTCCTTACTTTAGCACCCTTTTCCCCAGTTTGATTAATTAGAAAGATATCTTCCTTAAGCCAGTAAACGATAAAGAAAGGTAAGAGAAAGAAGAAGGGATCCTTATTAATCTAGTTTATAGCTATTAACAGTCCAAAAGGCTAAGTCAGCCCTATAAATAATCCTAACGCCCTCATGCCTACTATTGAGTACTCAGACCCTTCTAATTAGGTTGGCCTTAAAGTATGACTTTTAGCGTTGCCCTTTATTATGAATTTTAATAATATCAACCCTATATAGCAGTTGAGATTTCCCAACCTATGTGACATCCGTAATTAAGGAAATTGGGATCGTGGAGTTAGTGCAGACCTAATAAAAGACCTATTTGAAACTAGAATTCTTAATAACGGGTTGGCACTCTCCCAAGCTTTTAATATATTAGACCTTTTAGTGCGATCGCTATTCTTTTAGAATTAAAAATAGGGGTATAGTGATTATGTGCAGCGGGTGGTAGATATATATTTTGAGGGCGTTAATCCCTATCCTTAGTTTAGAGACCGCCTTGGGCAGAAGAACCTGTTTAGCACTTATTATGGTGACTTCCTTATGACCCTTTATAATGCAGAAGGTCTCCTGGCTTAAGAGGTATGCTTGTATACTAATTATGTTCTGGGGCTTATTAATTAGCAGCTGATTGATTTCAGCAACCTGGTCTTTATGGTGCCTATAACCTATAATATTAATAGAGAACCCCCTAGATTATAGAGATACTACTTACTAAAGGATAGCTAGAGGTTTATCATCTAAGTTATGTATACCCTAGGCTATTGGGTATTGAGTATCTTTAATAGGGATATTAAATAACTTGGTATAATTAATACTTATTCTAATTAGAGAACTCGTGATAGGATATACCCTTGTATAAGGGATTGTATTGTATACTTCCTTACCCTTGGGCTACCTAAAGGATTCTTAAAATAGGTATGTATAGCAATTTAAGTAAAGGTTATACTGCAGCTGGGATTAACTGCCTATAGACTCCTTGTGGCTACCTATATTGCTTTTTTCTTCTGGGAGAATTATAGAAAGAATGACTAGGAGTTTAGAGACTGGATTAAGATTAGGCTGCTTAAATCTGCCCCTTTTAGCTTGCTTGCTAAGAAAGCCTTAGCTTTTATCTAGGGTTTTGCTATCTGATTGGAAATTAATAGATTTAGGCGTTTAATTAGGGGCATCTAGAATACTCTAGTTATTAGCTATGATAAGTATGAGAGGCTTATGGTAGGAAAGAATGTTATATACTCTTAAGCTAATATCTTAGGGATAAATAAGGGGGAGACCAAGTATTACGCTATACCTAGTATAGGATTAAAGCCGGGATAAAATCTGCTAGGCTTTCTTATAGTGAGATTTAATAAGGCTGATCTTTTGAGGCCTATTAATATCCGGACTTCTAGGTTAAGTAAAACTCTTGTTGCCCCTAATAACTTAAAGAACTAGCTACCTATCCTAATATCTAAGATACCTAGTGTAACTATAAAGGATCTGATTATGATATCTAGGCTTGGACTTTATAAGGACCCGTTTAAGATATCTAAGCCTCTGCCTTAGGCAGATGGGGTATGGATATATGGAGAAGATGGTCTTGGGATACTAAGTAAAGTAAGAACTGCTCTATAGATGCCTAATTAGAGTAGGGCCGGAATGCTATAGGGTAACCCTATTAAACTTCTCTTGCGGTAGATATTAGAGGCAAGCATTAGGAATATATTCCTAGGAGGAAATATAAATATGGGTGGGATAATCCCTAAGCGATTGGGTATCTTAAGGTCTTTATTATTATTTCTATCCTCTATTCTAGCTATACCGCCACTATATTGCCTATCACCTGCTATAATGAGAATTATGATGATTTAGGAGTATAACTGGAATATAATTAAGTAGGTGGGGATTAAGAAAGCAAATTACTAGGTTCTTATGCTAGCGATTAGTAATAGCCATTAATCCTAGGCTTATAAAAAGGCAGCTAAGCGAGAGGAGAAGGATTGCAGACTGAGCATACTATAGCAGAATAAGAGTAGGGATAAGCGGGCTAGGAATCAAGAGCTATAAAGGGTCTAATAGAGCTGAATTCAGGTGGCTTATTTGATTAAAGGAGGAAAGTGATTTTAGTTATTTCGGGCGGACTATTGCTTATTCTTTATAATAGTTTGGAGAGGGGTGTGTTCTGGGGTTTAGGGGAACCGGTATATTTCGGAATCCAGAGGAAAACTAGCCTTAGTATTCCCCCCCCCCCTCCCTCTAAGACTATAAGAAGGGGCCTTCCTGCGTTGCTTCTGAGAAATTTCTAGTCCTAGAGAATTAATCTTTTTATACCCTATGAATTTGTATCTGTTAGATATATACATGTGTATTATGAAACTATTTCTTGTGCCCTCTTTTTCTGCCTCTCTATTTTGGCACCCTTTATTCCCCTTATAACTCTCTTATTGCGTTAGGGGCTCCTCTTCTTGCCTTCCACGCTCCTCTTAGGGTGGTTGCTTGATTAGGGCTCTGGCAGAACGTGTGCCTTTTTATATATATAGAGGTTTTATCCTCTCGCTCTCCCCTTTAGGCCCGTTTTTACTAGTGTCTACCCCATAAATCAAATATAGGTTTCTTTAGCTAATAAGGTTTCTTCAGCCATTATAAAGTTTCTTAGCTTTTAGGCCTAGATTCCCTATTTTATTTATAAGGTTGTTAGCCACTTCAGGGGAGTAAATCTCTATATTTTTAATACCATTTAATTCTAATCAGAGCTATAATGCCCTCTTACTCTTAACAGAGGATTTTGCTATCATGTGAAGGCTAGATTTACCCTCTTAAGTTACCTATAGTTAACCCAGTGGCGATAGGAGTAGGTATGTGCAAGGCTGGTCTAATCTCTATACCAAGCTAACTCTATTACCTCAGCTATATCTTGAACCCCCTCCCAGCATACTTAATTCAATAGTAAAGTATGGAACCTCTAGCCTAGCTATATGTTTTTGGAAAAGCTACTAAGGGATTTATATCCTCAGGCCTTAGAAATTCATTCCAATCAGATTTAATAGTATCTAATTAGGGCTTATTTCCTTAAAAGGGATATAAAGGACTAGTATTAAGAAGGTTTAATAAATTCTAACCGCCTATATTACCCGAAACTCTCTTGCCCTTAGATATAGCACCCAAAGGTTCAATACGCTAATTCCCTAATATAGGTAAACTAGGTATAATGGAGCCCTAGTTTAACTAATTAGGCCCCTCTTTAGTTTTCCCTTTCAAGTTATTATTATAATATTTAGTTACCCTATTAAATACTATATCTAAGATATCATCTAATGTTATATAATGTTGGGTTGGGTAATAGCAGTGCTAAATATTGCATGCTTCTATAGGGAGTTAAAGAGGTTCCTGCCCTACTAATTGCTATCCTTCTAATTGGTAAGCTTAGAGCTTCCGCTATTATTAGCACCCCCTGCGGTTAGGATGGCTAGCATTAGCAGCATAAGGGTATTCCGGGTATTTATATTATCCTCTCCTGTAAGACTAGCAATCAAGTAGCTCCTGCCTTTGCCTATAGCAAGACTTTATAATACTTAATATAACCTTCTATACTAATACCTTTCACTTTAATTATACCTGGTTATTCCTATATATATCTTAGTAAACTTCAGATAGCACTTACGCCCTTATTTCTTTCAGACACGCCTGGTATAGAGAAACATTTAATACCTTTGGATAGCACTTATATTTTGCCTCTCCTAAAGGACCTTTAATATTAAGAAACATTCAACTTTACTATTATCACAAGGGAGTAATTAGGACCTAACCTATCCTATATACATCTCTACAGACCCTAAATAGCACTTATACCTTCACTTCTTCTAGATATGCTTATTATAAAGAAATATTTAATAATCTCAGATAGCACTCGCACCTTGCCTCTTTAGCTATAGCGCTAGTATAGAGAAACATTTACCTTTATTATTATAGCAAGGGATAGATTAGGACCTATATCTTCTATTTTTCCAATAGGGGATATTTATTCTACTCCCCCATCTACTAGAGGTTCTCCCTGTAGGGGAAGAGAGCAGGATATAGATAAGGCAAGGGGGCTCTTATTAAAGAAAGGTCCACCTTAAGGATGCCGGTCTCCTTAGGAACCTGCCCCTACCCTATCTAGGACCTCTGATTAGGAGTATTATACTCCTATACTACCTATTTAGGCGACTTCTTAGCCTATTATATCTTTAATACCCTTTAGAAATACTGCCCTTTAGACCTTACTATTCCTTAGCTCTTAAGAGGATATTTGCAAAAGCAGGTCTAATTAGCTTAATCCTATAGCTATAACTTTCTATAGGGATATAGAATATTATAGTATTAAGAAGTTTACTAGAGGCTATCTGGAATTTTTGCTTTAAAAAGAAAGGATAAGCTTACCTTGCATTTAGAGATATTAGTCTTTAATTGCTAGCCACCCCAAACTTAAGAGCAATATATCTTTTGGGGAACTAAAGAATGATTTCTAATAAAGAGGAGGTGGTGCTAGAAATACAGCAAGGGACTTCCACTATAGCTAGGGAGGGGAAAAGTAAAATAAAGGGTAATCCGATTAGTCTGAGTAAGACTGAAAAGTTAACCAAAGCTAAGCCTAAATAAGGACCCCTAATCCCCCAGACCCCTAAAGCCAAGGCTATAAACGCTATCCTTACTACCTTAATTAAAATGCTGATTTTAGATATTCTTATGCTTAGTAAGACTAATGCTGTTCTAATCAGAGAGCTCCTTGCTCGCAGGGATAATACCTCTCTTAATGAGTAGCCTTTTAAGCTAATCCCAGATAGGGATATACCTCAAGCTATAGGTCCAGGACTTAATATAGTCTCTACTTTATCCAAAATTAAATATAAGTAATGCTTGAGCTCTAATTAGATATATATCATTAGGTATAAAGTAAATTTAATATTATCTTAAATTGCTGATGTGGTGAACTATGGTTGCTATAGATCTGCCTACCTAAATGTTAGGATTGCTTTAGAGAGCTATAAGATCCTCCCAGCCCTACTAGATATAGGTGCTAAAATGAATCTTCTTCCTTTATCCTATTACCGCTGGAATAAGTTATCCTATACTTTACTCTAAGATATAAACTCTATAGTTTATAATGGACCGTTATTTGCACTAATTAAAGTAATTAAGGAGTAAGTATACATTAGCTATAATAGGATAAGGGCTATTTTCTTTATTATAGATAATGAAACGCATAATACTACCTATAATATTCTTTTAGGGATACCTTTCTTTTAAATATAAATTTAACTTTTAAGCAATTAAGGGGGTTCCTTTTTATATATATTACTCTTAATAGGTCACAAGTAATATGTGGGCTAGGGAGGAGGAACCAGAAGCTCTTTCAGGTAGCTGCTACTAAAGCAGTCTTCTATTCAAATGGGTATATACCCTAAAGACCTACAACCCAATTCCAGCCGGACCTAGAAAAGGGGGCAGATTACTATTAACGGGATCTATCCCCTAATGCGCCTAAAGAAATTTATTTATAAGAGGGGAATTTGGGAGCTAGTGGTACCTTTTCTTTAGGAGAACAACCCTCCTAAAAGTTAACAAACCGGGAGGAAGCTATTAGAGGTAGCCAGACATAACATCTTCCTAAACACGCTAGATAATACACTCCATCCCACCACCCCTGATTAAGATAATAACAATTAGTACCAAGACTGGTCTCTTCCTAGCTGGATAGTCCTTTAAGCGTAAGTATATTTAGATATAAATAGCTTATATAATTCAGATTTATTAGATTCAGCTAATTAGACTTGAAGAACAATACTATATATAAACATTCCACTTATTAACCCTAATAACCCTAAGCTAAAGGAATATAAATTCTAGGATAAGATATAAAAAAGTTAAAACATAAAAAAGTTAAGATATAAAAAAAGTTAAGACAATATTATATCTTTAATTAGATAAGTATACTTTTCTTAGGACCACATGCGAGATAAAAATCATTAGCTCTTGATTTACTGCTAAAAGAAGTGTTAGCAACCTGAAAAACTGAATCCACCCCTGCCTTACCTAACCCTTCTGATTACCTCACAACTATAACTAGAGATCTATAGGCTTATACTTAAACTTCCTGGGCATACATCCGGTAATCTTGCCTATAGCATCCGCATGAGTTTCCTTATATCCTATCTTAGTAGCTGCTTTAGTGTACTTGCCTAGTGAGAGCTCTAAAGGAGGCATATTTAGAGGCTTGTTAATCAGATTAGGATATATATTGGTGATATAGTTATAACTGCTCTTGGAAATCTTTGGCATCTTAAAATCGTAAAGGTAACCCTTAATATAATAGATATAATTGGTATAAGCATTATCTTGAAATCCTTGGAGCAATTAGCACTTAAAGAAAGGGATCATAACGGGAATAATGCCTTAGAGAGTTGTTTAGTTATAGTTGGCCCCTATCCGCTGTATGCAATAATTGCATGGGTTTGCATTATGATAACTAAAGAAGGCGATAAGGAGAGCCAGGCCCTAATGAAGGTTATTCCCCTAGCATAGTTAAGATATGTACTTCTCATAAGGGCCACTATTTGTGTGCTTAATAAAAATGTCATTTGGACCTCCTTTAATTAGAGTGCTAAGGCAAGACTATAGGTACTTGCAAGCTTCTAAGGCTTTCAGGAAGGGAAAGAATAGTTTAAGCAGCTTAGATTTGCATATTAAGGAGAGAATCCACAGGATGTAAAGACCCTTGCCTCTACCCTTAAGGTTATACATCTTGATATTTATTGCAAAGGCCTTATAAAGTGGTAATTTATAGACCTAGTTTTATAAAAGGATTGCATTCAGCTGGAAACAAGTGCAGATGCTCTTTTTATAAATAGGAGGAGGATTATACGTTTTAAAGACCCTGATGATAGGAGGTAATTACTCCTTACCCTTTCCCTTCTCTTCTTAGCTCGGTTAAGGAGGAGAAGACATAGTAATAGTAAAGCTTGTCTGATTAGAGAGGCTTAATGGTTTAATAATAAGATTAATGATTAATAGTTAATAATGCTATTAGGGGGAAGTTAAAGAAAAGGATTAGTAAGGGAAAAGCAACTTTAAATATAAAAAGTTGGAGAGGGGAGCTCTTATTAGAAGCATTTAAAGTAGCAAAGGTTGCTACCTAGTAGAAAAGGAAAGGAAGTTAAGTAATTTACTAGCTTAAGTAATTTACCCATCTTAAGGCTCCCCTTCTGATAAAAGCCCACCTTTCTATTACAACCTCTAACCCAACTACTTCTTCTATAACCACCACACCTTAGCTAATCTCTAATTAGCGTAGTATAACTTGCATTATTAAGACTTAAAAGCTGCTATAACCATTAACCTCTACCCTCAAAACTTATTACCTCACCTCTGTTACCGTAATTTTCCTACCTAGTAACCCTTTCCTAGGTCTAACAATTAGAAGATATTCCTTAGCTACAAAAAAAGAAAGAGAAAAAAAAGGATCCCTAATCTAGTTTTTACAGCTACAAATATTTAAAAAGCATAGTCCACGCCATGAATAATCCATGCCCCAGCTACTATTGAGTACCCAGACCTGTCTTAAAGTAGGTTGGCCTAGCCTAACTTTTTAGCGTTACCCCTTTCATTATGAATTCTTAATAATATCAACTATGTAGGCAGTCTGAGATTCAACTATGTAATATCGTAATTTAAGGAACCTACC
>NQMI01000033.1:0-47325 GCA_002270565.1 Stenocarpella maydis
CCTCAGGCATACTATAAATTACTATCAGATAATACCCTAGCGGAATTAGTAGAATAGAAAGCAATATAAATCAGATAAATCTAGAAGGATATCCAAGTAGAACTTTCTTTTATATAAGAATGAATATTAAAATATATAAATTAGAAAAGAATTAAGGGACTAATTCTTAAGGAGGGAGATAAGGTCTACCTTCTTTACTAAAACATTAAAACTAAGCAACCTAGCAAAAAGCTTAACTACAAGAAAATCAGCCCTTTTAAAATTTCAAGAAAACTTTTAGATACTAACTATAAACTCTTACTACCTAAAGGAATAAAATAATACCCAATCTTTTATATCTTACTCTTAGAACTAGCATATAAAAATATAAAACTTAAAATATAAATTAAAACCCTTAATAGATATAATATGGAATATAAAGTAGAAAACATTATGGACTTAAGATAGCACTAAGGGATAATAGAATACCTCATTAAGTAGAAAGGCTATAATTCTAGCAAAAATATATAGGAACCAGCCTAAAACTTAACCCACTATTATAATGAACTTAAGAAGTACCATATATAGACCACTACAAAACAGTCCTAAAAACCAGGAACGCAGCCTAAAAAACCCTATATATAATGAATAATAACGAACTAATATTATAATGAAACCATATAATGAACCCCGGACTTTATAGCTAAAATAGGGAAAACAACTAATAAGAGACTAATCGCAATAGGAATAACCAGAAGCTAGCAACCAGTTAACCCCTTAAAGAAGCACACCAATACCAGTTGCCCTATCTAACTAACAACCCGAATACTAGTTATACCTAAAACCTATCTAAACGAATACCAGTATCCGCACCCTGTACCCCAGCGAATACTAGTTATAGAAAAACAAGACCAGAATAACATGGCATGACTAGTAGACTAAGGACAGCTAGCAACCAGAACTAGTTAAATAACAGTCAAATAAGTTCTATTCCCAGTAATAGAAATCAGGCACTAAGACAAGCCACCTATAGGCGCATTTCCTTCACTACCCTTATTACCAGTACCTACAAATTCAGACCAATTAGTACTATCACCCATTAGGGAACTCTAATCAAAAACTCTTACTTTACCCTTGGAATACAACCACACCTCCTGCGCCACTATCCCACTAGCCTCCTTGGTGGAATTTTGGCGGATGACCTCAGCAGACTGCTTAGCAATCCGCCTCCACTCTACTTTAGCCTCCTCTTTCTCTACCCGCTCCAACTCCTCCATATTATTAATGCCCCAATAGACCGCGCGCATTATTTTCTTATATTATAACTGCTTCTACTTATAAAGGTGCAAAATTCTTGCGTTTAGCCGTTGGGCTTCCTCCTCTATAGCCTCCAGCTCTTCCTTTAATCAATAATGCATTAGGGTGACTTTATTCAACTAACCAGGAGTAAGACCTTAAATGTTGTAATTAGATAAATTAAGGCGAATATAAGTCTAATAACGAATGGATTCTAAATCTGCAACCTTGCAGTCCTTAGCTAGGTTGTGCTCTTTATAATAAGAATAAGGTATGGGAATGATGCCGCCCTTTGAGGCAATGGTGGAAAGAAGGGCGGCCTTATGCTTGGCAATGGAAAAGGACTTTACAGGGCGAGATTTAGTAACCCTACCCAATATAATGAATTAGGAAGAAATAAATGAGAATACAAACGAATAAAAATGACTTATAGAATACTTTTAAGGATAAAAGAAGCAAGGAGGGAGATAGTATTATGAGCTAATACATATTGGCGGCTAACTACCGCAGAAGACAACCCCATAGGTTGGGAAGTAACCCCCAAAAGGAGCGCCCCGCCTGATCCAATCAGTAATGCTACCTTATTAGGGTTAGGGTCAGGGACCCACTATAATTAATGAAATCAGTATCAATTCCATTGAGTAACACTCAATCAATAGAATCACCATCGATACTGTTAATAACAGATAAAGAGTCAGAATATATAAGGATATAATTATCACCATATTAGATAGCTTTTATAGAATAGACTCTTTAGTTGTTAATCTAAGTATTTAAACCTAACATTGGATAGCCTTACAGCTAGTAATCATTGTTAGTCAATAATATTGCTTAATAACCGCCTAATAATGTATTCCGAATATAAACCCTTGATCTTTCAAGTTTACGTACTCGGAAACTCTTTGATCATTACACTCCAGTCCCTAGATAAAGAAGATGCCTATAGTAATAATATGCAGCATACCGGCATCCCTTTAAAGCAGCAGCCGGTAAGAAGGGTTATAAAGAAGGCAATACAGCAGCCTTAGAAGCGGAAGGCGCCAGCAGATATTATAAAGACTTCAGAAGCCAGCACACCCTTAAGTACGAGGTTAGGGGCTAAGCGGCAGCATACGGCGGCTATTAGAAGCATCAACCAGTTGCTATGAGTAGATCTAATGATTAGGGATATCATTAGCGGTAATAATAGTAATAATAGCAATAGCAATAAGGAGGAGGAGATACTAGATAAGATTATAGTCTGTATAGACTAAATATATAGTAAAATACTATAAATTTAAATAATTAGTGCTACAGCGGGTATTATGATAGAGATATTTACTATAGCGGTAATGGGGATATACGGCTATATTAGCGAAAAGGTCAAAATAATGGTGCACATAGTATTTTTAGTGGTGCAAATTATCTATGCGTTGGGGGCCAACATATATATGTGTACTATCCGTTTTTATACGTGCAATTATCCGTTTTCAATCATAATACTACTGGATCGCCAAGTAGCTTCGACCTTCATTCCAGGCTTTTGAATTCTGGCGAAGCAAGTTTAACTCGGCGATCTCGACTACTCTTAGAAGAAGTGGTCATAAACCACAACATACTTAGTAGCGAGCCGGCTCGGGTATCGATCACGCCAGCCAGAGTCGAGGTTCGCAGGCGCAAGATCGTCGAGGCTCAGGACAGAGCCTAAATTCAGTGACTTCGTGCAGGGATAGCTCCAGTCGTAGCACCCACCGGCGGGGCGTAGTCGACGAAGAGGTGGTGCATGAAGAAGGTCGGGTCCTCGGGCGCGGTGCAGAAGCCCGGCATGACGGCACCGATGCCGCTACGGCCGGAGGTGTGGGTTCTGTGGGAGAGGGCAAAAGAATCAGTAGGAAATTGGTCCAGAAAAGACTTTCTTCCCTTCTTCTTTTTGCTGTTTTGGGGTGGATGCTTTTGATTTTGTTACCCAGTCTCGAGACATCCGGTGAAGATGCGGATTGCGTCACACCGTGAACACAGTTTGATATAATCCGTGGTGATTTCCCAGGAGATTGTCTCGTTGCCGGCTCGCGAAAGACAGCGGACTATGTCTCCCTCGCCTCCTGGACCTATATTACAGACCTGGTTCATGAATTCGTCGTTGGTGACGCAGAACTTGTCGTTCTCGCTTTTGACCACCAAGGAAGCGAGCCAAGGCACTCGAGGGTGAAAAGGCTGCTCTCGACCAATTTTCGAAATCAGACAATGGCAGTATTGGGCGGGTGATGTCTCCAACCTGGGTGCATGGCTTTGTCATATAACTCTATATGTAGCAGGAGAATCATCCGACTTGGGCCTCCAAGTTTGTGGTTATAGAGAAACCACCAGTGTCCCAGCAACAACGGCAGCGACATCACTTGCAGTTACAGGTAAGAGCAGTAGGTCAGTTGAGGCAACACTGTACTTACTGATTGAGGTTTCTTTTTGTCCAGACCAAAGTCGATTACACAACAGCCAAGCTGTATCCCTGGCTTCTTTGCTCGAGGTCCACACGGCATGGCGTACATGCACTTTTCTTCAGCGTTCACGCAACTCACTAGACTTTACGATTGATCTGCTTTTGCTTGTAGTTGAGTATTTCTCGTGGAGGGCACTAGTATCATTGATACACACACTGATGGCCGCGAAATCAAGCGTACCTCGATCTTTATGCTGCAAAATAATCTGGGAACTAACTATAAGCTTAGGCCATAACTAGCATACGCTAACACCGGTGTTAGAAAATATTAACTGATAGCTGAGGTAGAGAAGAATGCCGGCTGTATTGGCAAGATTGGACTAAGACACTGATGCTTGTATTCAAGTTGTTTACTCCGGGTCACATTGGTCTGGCTATAACCATGTGTACATTTGTATCTAAAACAATATGTGCATGATGCATTTTGTGCTGGCAAAGGCAATACTTGCATTCAACCACTGTCTGTAAAGATTCTGGTGATCTCTTCTGCAATGCTTTGCATTTAGCTAAAGAGACCAGTGCTCTGCTAGTACCAAGGCCCTACACACCAGAGTTCTTAGTACATATTTAGACGCAAATAGTCACGTTATAATTGTGCTAACTAGGGGAAAGGCTCATGTTTCTCACAATATGTAGGCCAATGCGCTCACTAACTTCCATTAAAGCCTTCTCACCTGACACTGGTGCCTTGAGACCACACCGTGGACAAACACACGGGACTAATACATTTGCCCCAATAAGTGACACACGGGAGTATACATTTCCCCCAATAAGTGACGCGGTAGTCATTTCCGAGATATTTGCAAAATCTCAACCACCCTAAGATGGCCCAAGTACAATATAAAGCAAAATCAAGGCCCAATTCCCAACTTTCTCCCTCCCCTTTCTCACTCTTGAAATACAAATCTTCGTCACAAACTGAGCAACCTCACACTTTACCAACCAGCCATTCAAATCTCCTTACAAGACTCTAGGAGTGAAAGCTTCATTCACCTCTTGTCATCACATTCTCCTTTCTCACCATTACCATACCAACCAAGATATATATAACTACTTGACCCATCACCAAGTATGGATAGCGCCAAGAATCACATCCACCACCACAGCCCCTCGGGCACAGACCCTTCCTCCCCCGGTGTGTGGTACGACCTCTCAACCAACCCCATCGTCTTCACTATCACCCTAGTGGTGGCCCTCCTCGCCCTGTCCACGATGCTAGTCTTCCTCATCGAATACATCCACGCTCGTCTCGTGCCGGACACCACATATGAACAAGACGAAGAAGAAGACGAAGAAGATGGCACACAGCCGTGGAGCATCACCATCACAGAGGACGGAACACTGATCGACAACGAGTCTGGCGGCCGGCGGGCTCGTCAATATGGGACATTCCACACTGATAACGGAGTCTGGTATGACGCTGACAGGTATGTTTTCCTAATACGCACGCTTTTATCCACCAACGACTCGTCTTTTCAGATAAGAATCAAGGCACGGATAGATATTAACGTGGCTGTAGGACGGAGATGAACTATTCCCAATGGGTTGAGCACGTCTACGATCCTCTCGACTGAGAGGGATTAAGAAAGGACTCGGCGAACTAGAGCCAGTATTTGGATTATGAATCTTTGTTCCAAGCAGCGTGGAGCGTTTGGAATAAACCTTTCTCTAGGCTAATTGTTTTTGGCGAGGGGGCAGTGGGCGGAAACATGAAAATGACGTCCCCAGGCCGTAGTCATCATTGATGCTTTCCACCGTAGCCAACTAATGTACCCACCAACAACCAACCTTGAACTTGCGTGCTTGTATGAAATGGTTGAATCCACATCCAGATGGCGAAAGCACCTCAATGCGAACAGTGCAGATTGCTTTCTCATTGAAGAAAGCACTGTGATCGCTTCGACTACCTAGATACCTAGGAGGCTAGGCTGGATTGCTTGCTCAACTTATATACTTCTAGTTCTAAACATGGCCCACTGCTGATATAACTAGGCATGTGGCAAGTCCCTATTCGTTGTGCACTTCCGCATTACGTTCATCAAAGCGAGTAACCTAGGTTTTGGGAAGCACGTACGAGAAAGCTGCGATGGAGAGAGTAGAATTATCATCGATATTATCGCAAGCTGATGACACAGGTCTTTAACGGGTAATGATATATGAAAGAGGTATCATAAACGCCTGGCTATTGTCCAAAAAGCCACCAAACACCAACATCAACTACCCTACAGAATGGACCGTCTTAGCTAGCACGCAGCAATCTGGTGGAATTCCCTTGCCCAGTTGGAGGGATTACACAACAGTGCCGCCAAGAGGATGCGGCCGCTGCACCTCCCCACACGTACCGGCACCCGCAGGATTGACGGTTTAGGCTGAGGTATCGACGATCTTCTCCGTGACCTTTCCGTCGGCCTGGACGACCACCTTCTCGACGTGCTGGGAGGCCTTGACGGGCTTGGGCTGGTTATAGACCCACTCGAGCTGCTCGAGGGTTCGGCCCTGGGACTCGACGCTGGAGGAAGAGTCATGTTAGCACTCACGTAACGAGACCCCCAAGAAGAAATGTCACTCACCAGAATAGATACCAGAGAATGGCCTCGATGACGTCCCATCCAACAAAGATGAAAATGTACCTGTAGCCGATGGTGCCAAGTGCAATGGGGCCGCAGAACTGGTTGATGAACCCGAAAATACCGACAATGATGCCCGATGCAGCAAGACCCTTGGCGCGACGGTTGGTGTCAAGAGCCTCGGCTGGAATGATACCCTGGAGGGGCGTGTATGTGAAAGAGTAGACGATGTTGAAAAGGAAGTAGAAAGCAAGCGCAGTCTGTCCGTACGAGAGGTAGGCTGGGTTGAGCGCCTTGTCGACAGTGTGCTGGTTCACCACGGCCGAGGTTCCACCATTGATGGCGAGCAGGCAAGCACAAGCGAGCGTGCCGAAAATCAAGACTGGGCGGCGCATCATCTTGTCGCTAAGGGAGACACCAACACCAGCGCCCATGGCGGACAGGCAGCTGTTCAGGACGTTGAAGCCGAGCTGCTGAGCCGTGGAGGTGATGCCAATGCCCTCGAAGATGGTGGGGTTGAAGTAGCCGAGGCCGTTTCCAGAGAACTGACCAAACGTGCTCATCATGATGACTTGAAGGAACCTCCAGCGGCCATTGTGCTCGGAGATGAGCGAGCGGTAGTCCCACCAGACCTTGTCAACACCATCCTGGCGGATACCCTCCTTCATCTCTTCGATCTCTAGCATGACCAGACGGGAGGATGGGTCCCCGTTGCCGTGGTACTTGACCATGAAGGCAATAGCCTCCTCCTCCCTGCCATTGGCCATCTGGAAACGTGGGGACTCGGGCAGGAAGAAGACGGAGCAGAGGACAATGATGCAGGCAAAGCACTGGAGAAGCAGGGGAATTCTCCACGACCAGTCGTTCTGGATGTAGCTGGTACCGAAGGTAACAAAGGCCGCAGGAATAGAGCCGCCAAACCATCCGCAGTTGTAGAAGCCTGCGGTGAACATTGTCAGATAATGGGATCTTCCGAATGGCCTGAGCGAGGGGGAATCGAAACTTACCGACGCAGCGTCCGCGCCAGTGAGCGGGAGCAATTTCGATGCAGTAGGCCGGGGCACCCACAGTCATGATGGCAATACCTGAGCCGAGAAGGAAACGACCAACGGTGAGTTGAGCAATGGTGCTGGAGGTGCAAGCGACAATGGAGCCAGCAATGATAACAACGCCACCAGTGGCCATGGCGATTCGGCGTCCAAAGCGGTCGGAAATGGCGGCGGCGGCAGGAGCAGTGACGATAGAGCCCCTGGATTGCTAGTTAGCACTGTGCTTCATCCCCTAATGGCCGGGATGGCCGATTAGGTGCGGCAGCTGGGCACATACACGCTGTAAAGCGAGGTGATGATTGCGATCTTCTCGCCGGTCAGGCCGGTGCCAAAGGTGTTCTGAAAGGGCTTCATGGCGATGATGGCGCCCATCAGGGAACCATCATAGCCGTTGGCACATGCGCAGCAGAAGGCAATGAAGACGGCAAAGTACAGCTTGAGGGAGTTCATGCTCCATCTGTCGATCTTGGACTCCTGAACGGCGGCGAAGAACTCTGCCTATTGGCCCGAGGCGGATCTATTAGCTGCAGCAACCGGGCAGGTAGTGTAAAGAAGAGCCCACAGGCGCTCCGACTTACATTGTGCACTTCTTTTGCCCTGGCACCGTGAGCCTCGTCCAACGTCTTGCCAGTGCCCTCGGCGACCACGGGGTACTGGATATCGTGGGAGGGCTGGTTGATGTCATGATGCACCTCGGTGCCCGCCTTCTCGGTCGACATGATGAGCTCGGGTTCGACTTGTCGGTCGTCGCGCTGGCCAGGGCAACGGCAACGAAACAAGCAAGAGGAGGGATACGGGGCTCGGTAGCTCTAGGAAAGGGAGTATCGCGGAGCACATTTTTTTCGACATGGGGAAATTGGCAGGTTATATGAATGGCGACGGGGTATAGTGTAGCAACAGCAGCAACGCTAACAATCTCAAATGATACCCTAGGCTTACCCCAGATTTTGGTGCATCCTGTCTCGTGGAGGGCGGAAAGGCGGGCCTGGTTCCCATGCGGTTGGTGGGAAATGAAAACGCGGTCGATAATGGTCATGCAACCTTCGGGGAAGAGAGGGCACAGGGGTTCGTTCGGGTGCACATGCTGGCGTGGTGCAGCGATCAGAGACACGGGTGACATGCGGTCTTGGCTGCAGCAACGGGGGACCCCAGGGCGAAGTAAGGGCTGGGCTGGGCAGGGACTGGCAAGTTGTTGCAACGTCAATGGGTCGACGAGCGACGGGGGTGACGACCACTGGCGTGATAGCTACATAGTATCCGGTCGGAGTCGAAGCATGTGGTGCGCCGTGGTCCTGACCAGGGGCGAATGCGAGCCGGACGCATCGAAGAGCGATGGCTGGAGACGTCGAGGAGGAATGAGTGAAGCTGGAGAAGAGGCCTGTTCTGGTCGGGGTGATTGATGATGGTGGAGGCGGCTTAAACACGCCAGCATGGGTCTAACTTCTCCAACCTCGTGGCTAGGTACGAGAGGCTCCGCGACATCCACGAGCGGTAGTAGTCTCGTTGCCTAGCCTTGTCGTCTGTGTGCGTCCGAACCGCGTGGGGACGGTGGTGTGCTGAGTGTGGGGTTGGGTCCTCGTCCCCCCATCCTATCGCATCCAGCCCAGGGTGGCCCAGGATATCTAGGCAAGACAGGCTGGGCAGACCTGTCGTGTACCACAGCAGCAGCGTGTGTGTGACTGCGCGCCCCTGGCTAGGCGAGGAGTGACCTGGCATTGGCCAGCCCGCAGATAGATGAGATGGGGATGGATGGTCTGCCAGCAAATGGCATGCCCCCCTCCCTTGCATTATTGGTTGCCAGCTTGCTGGCTGCGTGGCTGTTACGGTGTGCGGCCGGCCATGCCCATGTGCCAACAGCGGAGCAGCATAACAGGCCTGAGCAGCTGATGCCGTTGTCGGCGCCCCAGGGCTTGAAGGACACAGGGCCTGGGCTAAGAAGCTTAGCTGGGCCAAGGCCAAGGCAGGTGAGGCAGGCTGGCAGGCTGGCAGGCTGGCAGGCTGGCAGGCTGGCCGGCAGCCCGAGCGTGGCGTTCAGGATGGCGACCTGGCGGTGCGCCTCGAAGACGGGGCGCCGGGATGTCGGGAACGGTCTGAGCTCTTTCGTGGGGTGACGTGGTGATGGCTTGTGTTGGGTTTGGTCTGGCGTCGAGCCGTCCTTGGACCAGCGAGAAGGGTTCAAGTATAAGGGATGCGAGTCTTTGAGGTAGGCACAGCAGAGCTGCTCCTTCTCTTGTGGCCGGGAGAGGAGTCGTTGCTATTCCCCCACAGACTAGGTCTGAGCAAGTCAACCATGTCCACAGCTGGTCAGAGATTCAACGTTGTGCTGCTGCATGGACCCTCCAAGACGGGATTCACAAGCTGCCCGTGGGGAAGATTGCCGGCTCAGCAGTGGGGGATGGAGAAGGCGGGGCGTGGGGTCCACAAGTCCTTGCCAGTTGACAAGCATCTGGACCTCGGACCGAACCAGCCAGCCAGCCAGATCGCTCGCCTGACAAGAACAAGAGCCCCTGTCCCAGCCCCCGGTCCTGGGACCCAATCGGTTCTTGCCGAAATGGGCGACACATGCACTAACGGGACACACCCTCCGGCGATCCAGGCCCTCCGTCCCTCCTTGCTGCTTGACTGGCGGCCTTCATCAATCCACCCCTGCCGGTCCTCACAAGATGCTGTCCCTACTCTGCATTGATCTAGGCAGACCACCGAAGAATACCAAAAGCCCTGGGCCCCTTCCACAGCAACAATAGTCTTTGATTCTGACAGCATCAAGACGTCGTCCTTGTGACATGAGGTCCAGTCATCCATTCAGCCAGGAGCCTGCCCGCTCGCCCTCTCCCCCCACTCGCATTGGATGATTCCTACCCCTTCTCGTCTCCAAGGCAGTCATTGAGAGCAACATCTCTCTCCTCGTCCTTCTACTGCCTCCCCCGTACACCGTCGGCGTCGGCCGGAGGCTAGGCACGCGGTCCAGCCCTCCGCCCGTACCGCAGGACCGCAGGATCCCACCATGCCGTTTCAGGCACGAGAAGGATCGCATGATCGCGGTTCTACGGCGAGGACTCACCGTGAGGGCGGCCACGTCTTTGCCCACGCCCTGGCCGCCCATCGTGCACCTTCATTCTTGTTTATGATTGCAGCCCTGTGGCAAGCAGGACTGACAGCGTCCACCTAGGTCTGCTCGGCATTTCCGAGTACCTCCCGAGCTCCCTCGCGCGTGACACGCCAACAGGAGCACCTCATAACCAGGCCAGATCCTCCAGCCACCCACCAGCATGCCCTTCACAATCGAGACGGAAGCCCCGCCATACGCATTGGGAAAGGCCATTGCCGACATCTAACACGAAAGGCCGGTGGCGGCCTGGAAACGCCTCACCCACGGCACGTTCGACCCGCCCCTCCTCAACGCCGGGCTGGAGGACAATGTGTGCAGGAGACGGCTGATGATCTGTAATGGAGGGCATGGGCTACCTTCCTAGTCTTGGTGCTGCAGCAGGGTGTGCATCACCCAGTCACTGGGACCCACTTGGAGCAGCGCCCTTCTCAAGGGCACGCCAGCACTGCTGCAGATGGCTCCTTTTCCTTCTGATATAATATCGAATACAGATTCAACTTGCACTCTTTTCACCCTCCAAACGCTTTACCACTTGGACATGGCCCAAGACTTTGGTGCTCGATGATATTCTTGAGTTCCAAGGTTGGACTACTGTCATCCTCCCATCACAGCCGGATACCTTGATAGGGACAAGTATCTAAGTAGAACGTTCAAACAAGGACCGGTTATGTGAAACTGATACCGTTACTGGTCCTTCCCACTACATCCGCTTTAGCCTTTGTATCTCATAACCCAGGCCCATTGATATAGGAATTAATCACGAGGCATGGATGAAGCTTTACCTCCGACCATGTAAAGCGTCCTCAAAAATGTGATACCGATAGGAACTATGTAGCTCATTGCCGATGTCACTTACTTCCTAGGCCAGCCATAAATCTCAAGATTAATAAGTGTGAGTCAATGCTCGCTCAGGCCGGGATGCTGTAGTAGCAGTGCTTAGAGACGTCCTCAGAATTATAACGTTACAGGAATTTCCACTTTTGGATGTTTACCCCGCGAAAACCAGACTCTTCTTCGATCTAGGCGTAGATGCTTCATATCAGGCTATTAGTATCCCTGGCTTTTAGTTCGACACGAGGGGTTGTTCAATAACATCATTGATCCGGATTCCGCCACCCCCCTGATTCTGCCACCCCTAGATATAGTATATTCCCGCCAAAATACACCTACTTTTTAACAGCTGGTATAAAGTTTAAACAAAATTTAATAACTCTAACTCTAGGCTTAATATATAGTGTTTTAAATATATATTTCTTTTATATATTTTTAAATAAAAATATTTAATGTCTTAATTTTTTGTAGTAGTTTTATATTATTAAGAATTAGAAAATATTAAGATTTATTTAAAAGTTATAAAAAGTTCCAAATATTTAGGATTTTTTATATTTTAAAATTAGGTTAAAAATATAAAAATTAAATAAACTATTATAATTTTAGTTAATATTAAATTTTATATAAAATATTACTTATTTTTAAAGGATTAGACTGTTTAATATTTAATTTAGATTTAGTATAAGTTTATAAAAAGTATGAGTTAGTGTGGGAACGTATGGCGGAGTTGGGGGGGGGGGGGGGGGGCCGGGAATCCGAAACGATGATGTTATAGTCGCACTTGTTTGGAATGTTTGTTCGTCACTCGGCAACCCTTACTAGACTCATTCTAAAACATATCAGTACTAAATAGCATTCCCTTCAATTTTGCGTTTCAGCTCGCTGATTCCACGTTTCCAAAGGTAGAGTTCAATTTCTCTGCAGACCAGGCATGCTCAAGAGCTTGATCTCTTCACTCGAGCAACGTCTCCGAATTTATTTGCACAGTCAGGCTATCATTCTGCACAGTAGAAGCAGCTCCCAGCACCATACGGAACGGGCTTTGGGGCACACCCCAAAGATTCAGACCGTCAGATGGCTGACCACGTCAACGGTGGGGCTTAGGAGCCATTCTATAAAGGCTCAACAATCCATCATTGTGTACATCTGGAGCTCCTCCGAATACTGCCAGGGTGCTAGCAGGGCCTTTTTTACAGTTGGTCAGAAACATACGGTAATAGGGTGCATTACGGTAATCCATGGCATTACTCTTATTCTAGATGTACTTTCCTTACAAGTTTATAAGGAGACTACATTGCCATAAGACGCCCCTTCCCTTTTCAAGGTTTATAACAATGAAGACCTCCAAGAGGGGGCAGGCTTCTCATTAGCCAGAGGATATAGAGAGAAATGGAAGGGAGGAAAGAAATACTATATAATAAAGGGGCATCACAAAGTAAGACTTAAGCAGCTAGTCTTCATACTAAAACAATTAGAAATATTAGGAAATTTTAGGTATAAGTACCTCTGCTAGTAAATTTAGCTAGAAGGTATATTGAATGAAATAACTGTTATGAACTATATTTCCGTGATGCACCCCATTACCGTAGGTTTCTGGCCACCCGTTAGGCAGCAGAATAGCGGTAATTACAGCCCTGCCAGCGCTGTTACAGTATCTATGACTCTCCACGGGGATTCGTTCGCATGGAAGGGGATCGTGGTCGTAATGAACTGGGGCCCTGCATCATGTGTCTCTTGGAAAATTGCCCCCTGGCAATTCGTCCACGCCTAATCGAAACGACTGCATTATCATCAGGCTGGTCGTTTTCTGAGATGGGCTGGATACATGGAAATGCACTTTAAGAGCTCGCGAATCAAATGTAGGTTAAATCAAAACTTCTTGCTCTATAGTTATCGGCTTAGATCCCTGAATTACCTGCCTCGTGTGACGTATCCCTGAAATGTATTTCAAAGTGGTGTCGTCAGGTAATCAAGGGTATAGCTTGTTGCTGCAACCACAAAAGAAGACTGGAACTCCCCAAACTTCTGCCCAGGTGTTGGTGAATGATTTGCGAATGCCACTTAAAGCCTCAAGAAACCACAGAAAAAGCCAGGGGTAGGAGTAGCTTGACATGCTATGTGGCATCATGAGGTTAATAAGTACGTGGCAAATGTGGAACTCTGAAGTTTTGCCTAAATACGATCATCAGCTTGAACGGAGGGGGGAGTATGGCTTCTAGAGGTTACTTGCACATGCACTATATTACTCGCGTTCTGCTTCGCTGAATGAATCATGATACAGTTAGACTCGCATCATAGAATAACTCTTGAACAATTCTGGTCTCATTTTACCTAACTGTCTAGGTCCAACACTGTTTTGTTACTGGCTATTGTGTTTTAAGCTTTACTATTATCTGTTGCCATAACAGTAGGCGACTGCCCAGGGCCCTGGCATAGCGCTGGCAACCTTAGTCAGCAGATGCCACGTGACTCGTCTGCACTCAGTGCTATGGTATATAGCCTCGAGCAGGCGCAGCGGGCTACGACACCATATACGAATCAACAGCCCTTACCCACAACCTATCGTATTGCAATACGTGACCCAGGCAAAATTATCAGTATTATATTTCTTATTGAACGCTGCGCCTTTAAGCGTTTACGACTGGGGCCTGCTACAACCCCCCCCCCTTTTTTTTTTTAAGGAGAATTGTGACCGGATTAAAAATGAAACCAGTTAGGTAGCCAAACTAGACACGGAAGTAGTACTCGTACAGCGCTGAGTCGCCCCGCTAGGGCTAAATACTTACCCATATCTAAGCTTTGCACCATCTTATATTTTCCAGTAGGATCAGACGGCGCGCCCCGCTCGGCTCAAAATTAGGTAGTTTAGCTCGTGGCGCTCCGGCACTTCAAAAAGGACCGCGAGCTTAAATTTTGGATAGCTGCAGGGACCGTCGTGGCCATTTACCAGGACCTACACCTACAAGAGCTAGATAAATGTCCAGCCTACAACACGATAATTGACCGTCATACACGCGGTTTGCACGGGTTGATATGGCGAGGACTTCCTCTATGCCAGCAAGTCGTAGACGGGTGGGATCTCCAGTATCGTAAAAGATGTGGTCGTCTACGTGCTCCAGGAACCACCGTGCGGTATCCTCCGCGTAACTACGGCCACAAGTGCATATGTTTTTGGTATGTTCGACAGTCCCCACCGTTGCGGAAATTGAAACAATGCCTATTCAGCACGGCTAGAAGTTTGTTTGGAAGGTGTGGATAGGAAAAACATGACCTTAGTTTCTATTTGTTGCGGTATTAATCTCTGGCCAACTGCCGTTTTCAGATCTCAAGGCATGGTTCCAACATCTATTGGTTTTGTTCAGCGGAGCTGCTCCGTGAGATTCGAGAATTGTCTGCAGGTATGTTACCGCATGCTCTCGCGCGGTAGATTTGATGTGCACATGTGTCCAGGTGGATACAGAATAAAATTCGTATTTTGCTGGTTTCGTTTATTCGTACATTCGTATTTTGATGTGGGGAAGGGGAAAAAGTGCGTCGTGTCATGTGAGAGAAGCACGGCTTGCCCAGGTTGATGAGTTACCCCGAGTCCGTTGCTTTCCATTGTGAGTTTCCAGTCCAGTCGTACGATAGACGCTCAAGGCTACACTAAAAGGCCGTACTTCGTTATCGTGTCTCAAATGGCCTTCCCTGCACAGTGGGAAAGTATATTAAGCCAAGCTGCCGCCACAGATTTGGCCCATTCCAGCATCCCGAAAAATGCCTCATGGGTGCAGGGAGTCAGCTCCTTAGCCGACAAACAGGTGCGGAACGGTGCAAATCCAACCAACCAGCTCCTTCTTCGGCTGGGAGCTCCCCATGGCCGCCAAGCTTCCCACCTGTGCAAGGTGGGAGTGTTCCGAAGACGGCGGGCAACCGTGGCACACCGACGACAGTAGTGAAAGTCTTGAGCGTCGACGACACAAGCATCCACCAAGAGAAAGTGGCGTCGACAAGACTTGTCCAAGACAGCGCGGGCATCAGCCATCCGTCTTGGTTGACAGTGAGGAAGCACACCGCCCACCTAATCTGCCTCTACTTCAGCACATTCGCCTCCCGCTAGAGGCTCTAGGCAAGATGTCATTCTGCACGACAGTGTCATATTCTCCTGATTCTGATGTATCCAAGCTGGATCTCGAGTCAAAAGAGAGGGAAAAAAAGCCGCACCTCGCTCTCGCTCATCGGACACGTGAAGGATTCGAAGATCTGCTAGGGCGACATATTTCCGGAGGCTTGCAGGCAGGACAGGTTGGCGTTTACCCGAGATTTCGTCTAGTGCTCGACGTAATTGGTAGACCATCAACCAAGTTCTTGAATCCTCCCTTGGCGGCCATCATAAAGTCGTGGAGTTTTGTAGAGGCGACTGACTCCGTGAGCCCAACAATGGCGTGACTAAACCTGGCAAAGGACCCTCAGAGTGGACCCCAAGTAATCATTGAAACGTTAGCACTGATCCGTTCTGCTGGGTCCAGCACCGCGTGTGGATCCTGCGCACGCTGCAACCAGATAAACGCCCGACCCCATGGGGAAGACCACGGACAAGGTCTCGACCATCCCTCGGATGGCGGCCCAATCACAGCCCACGCGAGAGCCTTCACTTACTGACCGCAAAGGAACCAACGAGAAGCCCCCTCACCTTGGCCAGCACTTGGCAAACAGCTAAGACACTTGGCAGAGCCATGGACGAAGTGGTCCCCCTCCGTCAGCCGTTGTCTCGTGCATATTGGCTGTGTCACGATGTACCGAAGCCATCAGCACACGCGCGCACACGGACAGACTACGCGAGCACTCGCAGTCTTCCGAATTCCTCCATGCCCGCCCGGTTTGCCCCCAAGACGGCGTCGCACTAGTCAGATGGAACGCGAAGGGAGGAGGCGAGCACGTCCGCCAAGTGATACTAGTATATAGAGGCGCTATCACCCGCGCCCAGGCCAGCGATGTGTCTTGTCCCTCTGGATTGCAGCTTCTCTTTGAATTTAGCCTCGATCCGCTGTGCAGTCGGGAGAATCCCCCCCCCCCCAGGGCCAAGCTGTATAAAGAACTGTCAAGCTTCTTCCAAGCCGCCTTGTTCAGCGGCACTTGAAGCGCGTGCCCGCCCCCGCCATGGAGACAACTCACGAGCCGGCTGACCCCGTCGCCAAGGGGGTAATTCCCACGGCCAGCCAATCCATTCGTGACCTTTTCACGTGGAAGCAGCGCGTCGTCGTGACTAACCCGGATGGCGAATCCTCCTGCGAGTGGGCGAAGCCAGTCCCGCTGAAGAACCCCATCAGCCTGATGGCCCAGCTCTCCGCCAAGGACTGGGTGTTTTTTGTCGTCGGGTTCACAGCCTGGACAGCGGATGCTTTCGACTTCCACGCCCTGTCTATCCAGACTGTCAAGCTGTGAGTAATCGCACCCTCGTGCCCGAGACCGAGGCTCCAAGCTAGGCCCGTTTTGGCAAATGCTCCCGGGGGGGGGGGGCGGCCGGAGCTGAGCATACGCCGTGTAACAATTGCTGACGCGCCAGGCTCTACAGGGCCGATTACTTTGATGTCTCCAAGACGAGCATCACGGAGGCCATCACCCTCACGCTGCTGCTCCGCTCCGTCGGCGGGCCGCGTTTGGGCTGGCTGGAGACAAGTGGGGGAGGAAGTGGCCCATGGTCGTCAATATGATTGTCCTCGGGCTGCTGCAGGTCGCAACCATCTACTGCTCGACGTTTGAGCAGTTCCTTGCTGTCCGTTCGCTGTTTGGTCTTTTCATGGGCGGTGTCTACGGCAACGCCATTGCTATGGCGCTGGAGAACTCTCCCGTCGACGCCAGGGGCCTCATGTCTGGCATCCTCCAGCAAGGCTATTCTTTCGGCTATGTCTGCGCGGCATGCGCAAACCTTGGAGTGGGTGGCGGCACCGACACGTGGAAGACCGTCTTCTGGATCGCCGCCGGCCTCTCCATCGGGGTTGGCCTGGTCCGCATGTGCTTCCCCGAGTCGCAGCAGTTCATTGAAGCGCGCAAGGCCGGCAAGACAGGCGGCCATGCTACGCACTTCTGGAAGGAGACCAAGGTCATGCTGGGCCAGGAGTGGAAGATGTGCATCTACTGCATTATCCTTATGACTTGGTTCAACTGTGAGTCCTCATGGTCCTTGTCCTTTAGCAATACCCACTGTTGCTACGGAGCTTGCACTAACCTGCTCTACGATAGATTACTCGCACACCTCCCAGGACAGCTACACCACCTTCATGATCGCGCAGAAGGGCCTGAACAACTCGGGCGCCAGCCGAGCATCCATCCTCATGAAGGCCGGTGCCTGCGTCGGCGGTACAATCCTGGGCTACGTGAGCCAGTGGTTCGGGCGACGCCGCACAATCGTCTGCGCCGCCCTCATCTCGGCCGCCCTGATCCCGGCCTGGATCCTGCCCACCTCGGAGCGCTCGCTGTCCGCCTCGGGCTTCTTCATGCAGTTCTTCGTGCAGGGCGCGTGGGGCGTCATCCCCATCCACCTGAACGAGCTGTCGCCCCCGGCCTTCCGCAGCAGTTTCCCCGGCATCACCTACCAGCTGGGCAACATGATCAGCAGCCCCTCGGCCCAGATCGTCAACGCGCTCGCCGAGAGCAACTTCATCCGGAACGAGGCCGGCGAGCTGGTCGAGGCGTACGGCCCCGTCATGGGCATCGCGACGGCCATCATCGCCATCGGCATCGCCGTCACCACCGCGTTCGGCCCGGAGAAGAGAGGACGCGAGTTCTCCGCGAGGCCGGCCGGTATGAACCTCGACATAGAGAGTAGTATCAAGGGCAAGGATATAGAGGCCGAGGCCGCGTCCGTCCACGAGAGCGAGAGGGACAATTCGGAGAAGAAGGAGACCAGTGTTTAAACTAAACAGTCCTATGGAGAAGAGAGGAATCATAGTTACTAGCAATCAATGTTTGGCCGCTGCGTGGATAGTTAGGTACTTAGTCAGTCATACGAATCGCGTCTGCCCTATGTTCAAATAGCATGCTAGAGCTGGCTCCGTTGCCAATAATAGTACGGGCCACAGTGACAATTGCAGGACCGATTAGACCTTGAGTCATTTCACACTACGAGACGACTGCTGTTCATATACGCGCCAAGGCTGGCCGTTTTCATTAGTTTTCATTATTGCCAATTCTTGTCGAAGGCTCAAAAGGCGAGGTTCTACCTAAGCGTCTCGCAACCGCCTTCGCAGTGCCTCGGCATTCCACCACCTGTATATTCGTGACCAGTAGTCACCCGGGCGGCTCGCAGGTACTCATGCGACCCACACCTTACTCACTCTGTCCGCCGCCCTCTTGCGCGAGGCACTCATGTACTGTATTCTGAACTCGTCCGTCTCGGCAACCTCATAATCGTCGGCCGAGTTCCGGTCGCCAAAGATCTTCAGGGCCCGGACCACCAGCTTGTAGACACCGGCAGGAGCGTACTCGCCTGTAGCGAGCCGCCCGTCCCAGGTTATTGATTGCGGACCGCGGGCCTGGTACTCCAGCGGCGTCATGTACAGATCACCGATGGTCGCAAGGCCAAGCGACTCCTTGGTGTTGGCGTCTGAGGACGCGGGGACAACGTTGGCGCGGAGCACTGCGGAGCCCAGGGCCAAGTTGAAGAATAGATGCGGGTAGTCTGTGCTGTTGACGTTGTACTGGGAGTCGTTGGCGTGGCCTGGCGGGGGCAGCACGAAGGTGTGGTTTGAAGAGACGGGGGCGTCGCTAGAACTGAGAGAGCTGCTCAGGTATGTCAAGGCGGGGTCCAGTACGGTGGCCGACTTCATAGACCCGGCGACGCCCATGTAGGGAAGTGACAGGCTGGACGAATCGGAGCCGTTGATCGCAATGTAGCCCGAGTAAACGGGCAGTCTCTCTGCGTCGAGACCAGCGGGAGGGGTGGCCTTTACGGAAACGATCTTGCGCTGTCCGGCCGGCAACGTGAAGGAAGTTCCGCCGAGGAACTCCAGTGTGGCGTAGTCGTCCAGGAGCTCGTTGGGGAACGACGCAGGGAAGATGCTGCCGTTCCCCGGGAGGGTGTAGCCAGTCGCCGCGCCGACATGGCTCAGAGTGTAGACTACGGAGGTCTTCCCAGTGTTCGAAACGGTGAAGTTCTGAACAGCAAGTATGTTGTCTGTGTCGTTGAATGAAAGACTGCTAACGCTGAGCAGAGACGTTGTGTATGCAGCATCGTAGGCCTGGACCATGCCCGCGCCCTGTTGCGCAGCTGGCGCCAGAACAGGGTACGTCGTGGTGCCATCGTTGAAGAGGTTGGGGTTCGCCGTTGCAGACAAGGCGTTCTCGAGGGTCTTTGGGTCCTTTGTTCCCCTGACCTCCATCAGGAGAGCGTAGATGCCGGCAACAAGAGGGCAGGCCATAGAGGTTCCTGAGAGAACAGCATAAGACCCCAAGGCTGTGGGGTAGGTGGACAGGATCAGTCCACCGGGCGACGCAAGCTGGGGCTTGAAGTCCACCTCATAAGTCGGGCCCCACGAGGTGTACGTGCTCAGGAACCCCCCTGTCAGGTTGTTGGGCGTCAAGGTCAGAGACTTGTCCGCCGTAGTCGGGTCTGTCATTGCGACAGTCACGCTCTGGCCGGCTGAGAGTGCGGCGATCCACTTGGCTCCCTGGCCGGCTGTGACCATAGCAATGGCCTCGATTCCCGGAACGCTGGTGCCGCTGACAGCAGTCGCGCCAGCTGGGACGTTGTTGTAGAGGATGACATGCCGTGCCCCCTTCGCAGCAACATTCTGCAGCTTCTGGACGAAGGTACAGCTGCCTCTGCGGACGAGGACGATGTGCTTGGAAAGGTCAGGGGTGTCATCCGGCAGAGCCGCACAGGCGTTGGCAGGATCCGCAGTGTCGTAATTAACAGACCACAGGGGAAGAGTGACACCAGCCCAGGCCGAAGGCTGCCCTGGCGAGTAACCAAAGGACTCTTCGGAGCCGTTCTGGACCGTGTAGCTGGCAACGCTGAGCAGGGCCGGGGTGACCGAGTTGTCAACAGACGCAATGGCAGTAACGCCTTTGCCGTTTGCTGCGGTACTGGCGTAAAACAGACCTTCAGAGCCATCATTACCAGCACTAATTGTACACGGAACGCCGTTCTCGACAATTCGTGACACAGCAACGGACCATGGGTCCTCGCTCCACCCCGAAGGGCCGCCTATGGACGCGGTGATCAGATCGGCGCCTGCTTCGTAGGCCATGTTGAAAGCGGCAATGAGCACATCTAATCGCACCATGAGTCAGCCATATGCAAGGCAAAGCTGGGGGGGGGGGAGACTCCCCGCAGGCAACGTGTGAGGTCGCCAGAGGTACGTTTATTTTTTGGGTGTGAAAACAGAGGGGAAAACGCAACATACCGTTGGGTGAGGATCCGTCACAGCCAAACACACGGTAAGCACCCAATGTCACTCCCGTTGCGGCACCAGTAATGCCGTAAGGGTTGTTCGTCTGAGCTGCAACAATACCAGCAACGTGCGTACCATGACCCTGGCAGTCAAAAGGGTTCTCGTCAGGGAATGGAGTATTTGTTCCGTTGAACGCATCTCCGACGAGATCGTAGCCGAAAGAAACCAAGCACCCAGGGCCGAAGCAGCCTCCGAGAGCTGGGTGACGGTAGTCGATCTACGACAGCGGTGTTAGCTGGGAGTGATGTACCTAGAAATTTGCCCTTTTTTTCTTCTTCTTGCAGCACCATTCGCAAAAGCAAAGCCATTCGATCTCATAAAGTGGTGGCAAAGCCGGCGGGGGCAGCAGGTGGGGGGTCTGCCATGGACTTACACCAGTGTCAACGACTGCCACTTTGATGCCGTCGCCCACGACACCCTGGTCCCTCAGCTTGTTGACTTGGGTCATCACATGAGGCGAGAACGTATCCTCAGGAGCCTGGCGCGGCCCCGCGGCATCCTCCTCGTGAGCATCCTCGCCTGCCACCCAGTGGACCTCATGTTGCGGCACGTTGAACAGCCTAACCGGCCACATCTTCTTGACGGCAGGCTTGGCGGCCAGAAGATCGGCCTGGTCGTTTGCCGTCTCGCTGTCGTGAAAGCGGATGGATGCCCCCTTGAACAGCTTGTAGTCGAGCTTCATGCGGGTCTCGGCGACGTCCTGGACGGACGACAGCTCCGTGTCAATGTCAACCCCGTCCTCATACTCGACGATGAACGCGCCTGGGACTACTTTGTTGGCCTGGACGAGGCCAATGGCAGCCAGGAGGCCGCTGAGGACTCGTAGTCCAACCATGGTGCCTAGGAAAGGATCTTGAGCTGAGCGCCTGAGGAGCAAAGCCCACAAAAAGAATTCGGTCTGGGAGGGAGGAGGGGTGGTTCAAGAGAATGACGAAGTTGGAGGACAGCCAAACAGCAACTGCAGGAAAGAATGACAAGCAGGAGCTGCGGCAAAAACGCCAAAAGGGGGAGAAGGACGGGCTGGGGCGCACGAACTTATGGGAAGGAGGGGAGGAATTACTTTTTGATGAGCTGGGCAACCAGGGGTCAGACGCTGTATTGCGGCTACGGGAGAAAGAGGGAGAGGAGGACACGAAAAAGGCCTGTAGTCTGGGTATAAGTAGTCGTCCGAGGTGGTGGGTCGGTGACCGGAGAGCCGGGTGGATGGTCACTCAGGTCATATTCACTATTCACTCTATGAACTCGGTATAACACACTTTAGTGTAGACGTCTTGTTAGCAAGGGTGGAGCCTTTACATGCACACACCGTGGTGGGCATCCGCATCATGCATTCTGCAGTCCAGCAATACTCGGTACACTAGCTAGTGTAGTGTACAGTAGATCAACGGTGTGGGTCCAGCGCACCCAGCCTCGCTGTGGAGTTGTGGGGAGTTTAACCGGCCACCTTATCACTGTGGCTTGACAAGGGCGAGAGGGCCCCATTGGACAAGATTGAGGATATGCAAGGTGCAGGGTGAGGTGCAATATCAGACACGTCTGGGCAGCCTTCGACGGCGGCGCTGGGCAAAGCTTGGCTTTCTCACTGGCCTTGCCCGTGCGGGCAGGCGGAAAGCATTGGACAAAGTGGGGGCAAGGATTCATAAACGAGAGCCTAATTAAATGAATTGGAAAATCAGGAAGGTCATTGCTCGCCTGACTGCTGTTCGGGTGCTTGACCAGAGCCGTCGTCGTCTTGGCCGTCTCCGCTTGTGTGGGCAGCGTCTCCAAAAGGATGGCCCACTGGGAGTGTGATGGGCTCTCTCTCAATGTGGTGGTGTGGGACAGATGCAGCTCAGCTTCTCCGAGGCAGATCGAGAACCCAGCGGACCGGAATGCAACTGAGGCACAGGCCGCTGTCGACGTTTCGCCCGGCCTTTGGATACTGTGTATTCATCCCCACTTGGGTGATCAGATGTCGGATTAGACTCAAGGTTTAGCTCGGTCACGATCATCCACTTCCACCTCCCCGTTTTGGCCAAGCGCCCTGCGCTCGCGGTCGACTGGATTCACTGGTCTAGGGTATGGCGACGACGGCCGGAAATTGGAGCAATGCTCGCCAAGGCTTTTTGAACCGCGCCTGAGAAGAATTGAGCGATCGACAGGAAGACCTGTGGATGGGCGTGTCATGCAATTCAGGTGCCGGGCGGAGAAAGCCGACTGCTCAGCCTAAAATAAACGATACAATACAAAGTCGGATCTCCTATACGGAGTCTGTAATAGAGATTTGGAGTCATGGCCGTCTTTTCTCGGCCAGGTGCCTGGCACTTCGGAACTCAATGTACCGCGCCATCATCCCGGCTACCTGCTGCTGCTTGGGCTGAGACACGGAGCTGTCCTTTCAACCCGCTGCGAACTCGAGGCAATGTTTCGAAACCTGCACTCGCCCAGTCCAAGGGACAGCCCACGTAACACCAACGCGCATGGAAGTTCGCACACGCACAGGCGTGACGCCGTGTAAAGGCCGCCACGGCCGGGCGGCGAGCAGAAGAAGAGGCTCCATGGGGTCATTCGTTTTTATTTTGAATCAGGTTCCCTGTGGAGCTTGAACAGCATCGACATCTTAACTGTTCAGATAGGGTTCAGTAGATCAGGGACCCCCGCCGCGTGTTGGTAAGCCCCTGGGCTCTCGCCTGTAAGCTTGCCCATGGGGCCGCCAGCCGCGCGAGACCACGACCACCGCAGAAGCCACAGCCCCAGCTGTCGGGATGAGTAGTTGATGGTGACCCGTCACTACAGCCACTGCATTCTATCGTCAGGCTGGTTTCGCGAAAAAGTGATTTGTTCGGTGCGACACCAGCAACCCCGAGCTTATGCCAGCAACTCCCTAGCAACCTCGTACGTGTTCATCAGCGCAATACCCTCTTTCCTCCACGTATCCGCCTCTACCCACGGGCCAGCTGTGGCATTCAGTACCATATTCGTCGGCTCTTGGAGGGTGTATTTGGGCCAGGCTGGTAGCACTAGCAAGTCCACGCTATCCTCCACGTTCCATGAGCTGGGCGGATTCGGGTCGAGGTTATGTACAAAGCTGATGTAGGCCACGGCGACGGACCGTGCGATCCTCAAGTCGTTGTCATACGTCGGGCTTGGGCCCAGGAGCCCGGTGATGTTCTGGAAGCTGAAGGCAACATTATCAAAATGCTGGATCCCGGCGAGTTCCGCCTTGTTCCACAGGCGCGTGTCAAACCTGTACGAATAGACATCCTGCTCCGCCATGCCGGCATACACCTCGCACATCTTGCGTCTGCCGGAATGCATCACCATATCACCGCCTATCGCGGCGCCCCTGCGCCATGCTAGCCCCTTGGAAGGGAAGACGGAGCAGTTGTTGATGTAGAGCGGCGGCTGGACGCAAGGGTCATCCGGATATAGCTCCAGAAACTTCCGAATCGTCGGCGGCGACAAGGAATAACCGCGCCACCACAAGAAGGCGTTGAAGAGGTCCGCCTCGGTGTCGGGGCCTGCTGGTCCAAATGAGGCGCCTTCGTCGGTATTTGTGCCAGTGAGGAGGGGAACAGCATTAAGCCTCCCGTCACGAAGGAGAGTGCTTGGGTAGCCGGTAAGGAAGTTGCCATCAATGAGAGGGTTCCAGACCTGTGACGGTGAAGCGGCAAGGAGCTTGTCCTGGTCCAGTCCGCGCAGGCATGCGAGCTGGTCCTTCGCGGTGTAGCAGCCTACGGTTCGTGTCAGGTTTTCCACAGGCACGGTGTAGTAAGCCAAGCCCTGTACCTGGCAGCCTGTTGGACCGCCGCTCTCGAGGATAGCGCCACGGTATAAACCATCGTCACGGCCATCGTGGCTGACCAGGTGGTACGCGATGCTCTGGGCTCCAGCGCTCTCGCCCCAGACAACCACACGTTCCGGGTCACCGCCAAAGGCAGCTATGTTCTCCTGGACCCATTGCAACGCCAACCTTTGATCAACCAAGCCTGCATTGCTGGAACCCTCGGCTACTAACGCGGGTGTCTGCAGGAAGCCCCACATCCCAAGGCGGTAGTTCATATCGACAGCGATCACCGGCTGTCCCATGTCCTGGCTGACCCTGACGATCCCGCTCAGGTTATACTGCGGATCTGCTGTCGAACCGGCGTAAAGGCCACCGCCATAAATCCAGACCAGGACCGGCAGGTTGGTGTGGCCGCCGGCGGGGCGGATGACGTTGACGGTGAGACAGTCCTCGGAAATGTTGAAGCTCGAGCGGTACTGCATGCAGCTGTACCCGTACCGGGAGGCGTCTCGAACCCCGTCGAAGGATTCATTCAAGCTCTGTGGCCACCTGAACCTTAGATCCCCAAGGGGAGGCTGCGCATAGGGCATACCGAGAAATAGATCCTGGTCGTAGCCCCGCAGGTAGCGCCCTTGGTAGGTTCCATTTCTGGTCGTTGCGAGAGGTGCGGTGCTGCTGTCGTTCGATAGCGCTGCACTCGTACCGCACTGGAGTAACAGGGACGCGACAGCAAGCGAGATGGGCCACATGGTCGGCGGCTGTCTGTTGCTGAGAGGGAGCCTCCTAAGACCTGGACCCCTGGCCAAGCCAGCCATCCAGCTGCTGCCGAGACGAACCCCCGTGCCGTCTTATACTGCCTCATTGTCCAGCGTCGCTGGCACATCTGACAGCGAGGACGGCTTATTGCAGCCATCATTGGAGGGAAATTGTAAGCCGGTGCCATCGTGGGTGTCGTGAGGAATTGGAGACGGGGCAAGGGGCCCGGTCGAAAAAGCAGTCAGCCATTCTGCGGGGTTGACTGACGAGGTATGGAGGTTCCTGGTGGGAGCAGAAGTCTGGGCAAACAGAACATAACAGGGCCAGCAGGGCAAGGTGGAACCCAGAAACGGAGAAATGTCAGGAGGACTGAAGAGGACGAACGCGGCCAGCGGCAGAATATCCTGGCGGACCCGCATATAACTCAAGTGAGCTGGCGATTGGCAGTGCGCCGTGCAGAGTGACAGGCGACAAGGCGACGTTGGAAGAACACAATACCCGGACGGCAGTTATTCTGCGGGGTTGCATGGGCCAGCGGTTCGTCCCATATCAAGCCTTCCTTTTTCCTTTTCTAGGAGACCCGTCGTCGGCGCCCCAGACTTTTTGACTTTCGGCAGCCAGCGATGGTGGACAAGGGAATGATCGGAGCAGGGATATAAACTGGGCCAACCGTTGAAATACTTAGTACTTGCAGTCACTCTGGCTGGAATGACTCTCGTCTACATCACCAGCAAAGTCACAATTCTATCAGTTCCGCACTTCGTATACCACATGGTCCCAAGAGTGCTCCCACTTGAAGCAATACCAGGCAACCTCCCACATTCCACCTCTGATTCTCAGCTGTGGGAACACCTTGGGGCACCAGCAGGATCTGGCTTCCCAGGCTGTACGCTCGTGCGAACATTGAATGGGGGAAAAAAAGTTACAATAATGAACCGAGTAGTTAAACCATTGTGATATGAGCGTATAGGTATCTAGATGACGCACGTGTGCAGGAAAAGGTATTTACAACAAACAATTAGAACCACCGCCTAATTAAATATCCACCAAGTCTTAATAAACACGCTTCGTATGCTCGAATCGGCCGGGTCCAGAATGCTCGCCTTACCAACGCCAACCTCCTGCCAGCTCGTCTATGCTGCAACTTTGGCCTCCTTTATAGCCAATGTCTGGCCGTTCTTCCAGGGTGTTTTCCCGACTTTGTAGTTGTTCTCGTCTGCAAAGGAAAGCGTGTTTCCTTGCTTGGCCACCAGGGGGACAAGCAGAAGGTCGAGTAAGGCGCAGTCGCCTCCAATGTAAGGGGTGATATACTGGTCTGCCAGCTTCCACAGCGGGTTGTCCCATGCTACCACCCGTGTGTAGAGCCCTGAAATGGCATTCATATCCGAGGCATTCTTCCTCCTTATCCCCTGGTAGTCCTCGAACACCTGGTTGAGAGCCTCGGTGCTCGGCTCTTGGGTCCTGGACAGCAACTTGTGCAGGCCGTTGGTCAGGACTGCGGCCGACTGCCACCCGCTGTTGAGTCCGAGACCGACGTTCGGCGTCATCTTGTGGACCGTGTCCCCGATCAGCACAGCCCGGTCGCCGAACCAGGTTGGTGCGACGCCTTCCTCGAGCCCGGAGAAATACGACCACGTGGTCTCAGACCAGATGTCTTTGAACTTGACATGCTCCGAGACACTGAGGTCCTCGACGGTCCTTGCAAACTGCAGCTTCTCCTCCTCCGTGTACCTCTTGCTCCCTTTTGTGGTCGTCGGCAGGCGCTCGTACACGACAAACATGACCATGTCGGGGCCCGGGATAACCTGGATAGAGGTTTTGTCTCCGTGCATCTCGTACAGAGTCTGTGAGTCAAGGCCCTTTGCCCAACTCGAACAGCCGTAGAGCGCTCGGTAACTCGTCGTGAAAGGCTCTGCATTGTTGTCGTCCCCCTTTGCAATGTGTTTCCTGACTGAGCTGTTGACGCCGTCCGAGCCGACGACGATGGAGCCTTCGTGGACGGTGCCATCCTTGCAGGTTACCTTGACCCCATCTGCTGTCGTCTCTATCCCAGTCACCTCGACGTTGCTCAGAATGCGCGATTCGTGCTCCGGAAGGGTGTTGTAAAGATACTCGTGCAGTTTGGGCCTGTGGAAACACATCCATGGATGGCCAAGCCTATTGATCCCCGCCGTCAGTTCCAGAAGCCTGTTCCCGGGTCTGTGCCAACTCACGCGACGCCGATTCTCTCCATCATGTTGCTCTTCTGAAGCACAGATCCGTCTTTCCGCACGTTCTGCTTATACTTGATCCCGCAGTCGATCTCTTCTGCTCCCTTCAGCAATCCGAGCTGGTCCAGAAGCCTCACGTTGTTTGGCCAAAGAGCCATTGAGGCTCCACCTTTCGGGACAAGAAGATCGCTCCGCTCCAGGACAATGAAATCGATACCTGCCTTGACCAGGCAGTGGGCCAGGCCGAGACCCGACAGGCCGCCGCCGACGATGACAACCTTGAAGCCCATTTTGTCTTCGATTCAGAGGCACGAGTTGGAAAGAAGAAGTTTGGACGTAGAGCCGACAGGCAAAATCCGCCCCCAAGATCGTGCTGGCATTTGACTTATCTAAGGCTCTTTTCTTTTCTGTTCTGTTCTTGTTTTTTTTTTTTTTAAAAAAAAAAAAAAAAAAAGGACTTAGTCTGGAAGCTGATCAGTGGCGCTCCAGACCGGGACTCCGCCGAAAGCCGGATTTGCAGCCCCCTTGACGCTGTGGTGGTCCATGATCTCCGGAGAGGAGTCGGTCGTTTAAGCAGACACGTGGGAAGTGGATAGCAGCCTCGGCTTGGCCTGGAACAGGAAACCACCTCGCCGGCGAGCGGCGCTTCTGCGGACCAGGTCTCATTCCACCTTTGCATTAAATGTCAGATCTGTGGCAATCTCGCCGTCTGATCCGGCAGCAGGGTTTGCCTTTTCGTGGGGGGTTCTGAAATCCAACGAGGCAAATTCTCAAGCTTACTATTTCTGGGGAATCATCGACTGGGGCTGGTTTCAGCGCTAACAAACTCAGAGGTTCCACCGGCAATCTCACCTGCACTTCAATAGGGGTTGCACGCCCCCTGACGCCATGCACACAACGCTGCGGCAGGGATTCCATAGCATGGAAAAGGGGGAATTGCATACGAACAGAACCATCAGGCCATCAATCCGATGGGAACGGCACGCTGGTGAGCACGTGGCGATCGAAGACATCTGCTTCGGGGAATAATTCAAGGACCCGAGACAAACTCCTATTCACTTCATGGACGCCGGCCGAAACCAACAACACTGCAGATATATTTGGCGGCCTGACAGGGTGGAGTAGACAACTGGTCATGATATAAACCCACGCCGGATACGAAAACGCTGAGGCAATTCCAGTCATCTCTGCAATGTGATCGTCCAACATAAAAGCCTCAGCATGTGGGTAGCAGTATGGACCCAAGAGCTGAGTACCTTGCGACCGAGCCTAATCAGACTGCCTACCTAGGTATGTGTGTGTCCATCTGGAAAACAACAAGGCGCTCCTTCCAGAGTCCTAGCTATAGGCAAAAAGGCAACAACGATGTCTCCATGTGGGAATACGTCACACGCAACCCCATGAGTGAGCGAGCAGTAATCTATTACAGTGCCGTGCCTGTGTGCAGTCAAGATGTCTCCGGCCGCCTCATCTGCCTTTGTCGTGCAAGGAAGGCAGGTTCGTGGGACACCATTCCAAAACAATAATATCCTCTTTGCAAATGATCCTACCTCAAGCCCTTCCATCTTGAACTATAAACAATCACTCAACACCAAGGCCCCTATCCCAAGCAGATTTGTAAACATACACCACACACACCAGACTCATAACTTTTGCGCCCCTAGCCCTTTCACTGTGAACATTGAATTTGCCCGTTTGCTACCAAAGTCCATCATGGGCATCAATTCGGATATCAACAAACTGTCTTCTATGCTATACGATACATCCTTGTCTGATGAAGAGATCGCTGACCCTGGCGAAGGCCCATACATCCCCGGGCTCACATCCGAGGCTGCCGAGTCTCCCGCGGCAGAGCATCCCCCTGCACCGTCTATCAGTGATCCAGAGCCTTCCTCTGCGCCGTCTATCAGTGATCGTGGGTCTACAGCGTTATGCAAGGTAGAGCCACTAATCAACGCAAAAGGCGTAAGTAAAACCACGCAGGAACATTAATTCTCCTACAAGATTGCCCTTCCCCCCCCCCCCCCCCCAAAAAAAAAAGCGCCCGGCCACGGCTTCACAATGCGACAGAGCGCACATCACAAAGCTAAATAGACAATGTGCATTGGCTGAGTGAAAATGACCAGCGATGCTCTTGCAACTGTTCTCTTCAGGCCATTTACTTGTGGCTGACAACCGCTCTGCAGAGACTCGCTTGGGCAACAAAAACATGGCGCCGGGACGTCAAGCCAATGCTTCGATACGTAATCAAAGAACTCGGCGAACGAGCCCAAATCAAATATCTGACTTTGGATCAGCCGGAAGACCAATATCTTGGGATCGACCTTCTAAACGGCGAATTGTTCGACTCTGACGAATATGATTATTGCGAGCCTCTCGAGCTGCAAGGTGGAAACTGGAACCATGCCACAATCAGCTATCTCGGAATCTAGCAGTATGATGAGGAAGAAGATGAGGAATTTTTGGATGTCCGGGCAATCGTGTCCGGATACGAGCAGATCACACTCCCAACATTGAGTGAAAAAGCAACTTGTGCAGACAAACCGAGTGTCGAATGGGTGGAGCTGAAACACCAAGACGTGAAGCTGAGGCGGGACTATGGGGTGGGGAGGAACTTATACAGGGGCAGGCTGCGTGTGGTGACGCACAAAGATTTTGGGGATGGCGACTTGAAAATGGTCATGTCAGTATCCCTTGCGCTTCAATCCCACTACCCCCCCCCCCGAACAAGGCAGACCAAAAGCGTCGACAAGGGAAAGGGAAGGTGATCCTTTCGGGGTCGACCTGGGCCTGAACCTGTAAGATTTTGCTGACTTGAAAGTTGCACAGGAAAATCTGGCCGACACCGATGTGCACTAAAGTCGGTCTGGAAAATGAGATGATGCTGTACAGAGCCTGTGATGGTCTGGGGATCACGCCGGAATTCCTTGGCTACGTAAAGGAGCAGGGCCGGGTGATTGGCTTGTTGACAAAGTACCACCCGGAGGCACACAAGCCGAGAAATGACGAGGACAAGGAGCTGTGCCGCACGGTCCTGCACACATTGCAGACATTTACGGGTTGGCAGCGAAAGCCAAGGGCGAACCACCGAGACAACTATCTCATAGAAGATGGCAAGGCGCTTCTTATCGACCTTGCCAGTGTGTGGCCCCCGGAGGAGGTCTCCAAGAAGGGAAACGACTGGGTACAGAAACATCTTCATGAGGACTTTGACGCATCCTGGGATCTCCAGTACACCATCAAGCCCGTCAGAAAATAAGGCGCCAGCAGTGGACAACCACGGTGGGCTATGGGAGAATCGAATCACAGTATACTAGTAGGTTAAGGGCCCAAGCAGAACTAGGTAGAGCTACCCACTACAACAACGTTGCTTCTGACAACTCATATCTCGCATCCAATCTGCAGCTCTTGCTCCAGACGGGGTCATCGCAAGACTATATAATCAATGGCCGCTTCGACAAGGGTATGTGATCAAACTCAATTGACAGCCGTCGTCAAAACATGCTCAAGATGATGTCCACCCCACATCATTGATGCACACGTCCTACAGTGATTTCCTCGTTTGACAGCGGATGTGAGCCTTCCCGGCCTTCACTAATGTACGTGAAGCCCGATTTCATCCATCCAGGCCAAGCCTACTCCGTCCTCCCTGTGGCACATCTCCTCAATCTCCCGATAATCCTCGGCTTATCTGACCGCCCTCAGTCTGGAATCGAGCGAAGTCCTGTAACCAATTTATGCAAGTTAGCTGAATCTGTCTGGCGAATACGAATACAGTGTACCAAACCTAGAAATGCTCTCTAAAGAACACAACTTACGTCTGACGAAACTCCCAGGGTTCAAGTGATGCCTCCTCCATAAATCTGAGTAGGCCTATGATCTTTCGGACCGCCTTGGTTCTCAGGGGTTGCCCAGGTGGCAGTAATTGTGGTCATCGCGATGCTCGTTCTTCATTAGGTGATCCAACTCCTTCTCAACTAACCCAGTCTCTGCCGCAAAGAATTCATATTCTTGGATCCAGTGCAGATGTCGTAAGAGCATTCGAGACCCCTGTCCCGCCGTGTCTGTTCCTGTCGCTGGTCGCATGACATGTAGTCTTCGTTGTCACCGAACTAAATGATGAGGGTCTCCTTCCCAGCTCTGGTAGTCCTATCTGGATAGGCGGTCTGCTGATTGTTCTAGATGATGAATACGCTGAATGGGTTGTGCCTGCAGCAGTAGTTGAGACAACTCAAGGTTCGAAAGACAGCCGAGCCAGCATTCTCACCATCTTTAGTGATCGCCACAGCGTTGGCGTAATAGGTAGCGCAGAACCAATGCAGGTCGATAGAGTAATAGTCACACATTTCGATCGTATTATGCGGATCTTCGCTGCGGATTTCCTCGCGGAGGTTGCCTGGAAGGGTTCCTGACCGTCCAAAAGCCGAGTGTTTGCGACAGAGCTTCTTGAGGCCGTCCATATCGAAGTCCGTCAAGTGTACTACTGATCAGGACTCTCAGAAAAGGGTTAAGAAGTTTAGCAACAATATCATGGGGCCCTCCACGATGAGTTGGGTGCCTGTTGGTATGCCTACAGTTGCAAATAGGCCTTTACCTAGTTATTCCCCGGGAACTCCAGCATGCTCCCCATATTCATATTTGCGGCAGACGTGTCAGCTGTGCTGAAAAGGAAAATACAGTGGCGTGTTAGGTTTTGGCAGGTTGAGAGACGTCAATGTTTTATGAACCACGGAAGATGGCTCCAGCAGACAGCATGTCTGTTAGAACAGATGGGGGAGGGGGGAGGGCAGGAAACAAGTCATTCCCTCACCACTCACCGCTAAGGAAGTGATCTCTGGATGAATCACAAATTAGGTAACTCATGGGTTTATCTCCTCATGGCGTAATCATTCTATGCCGTTGGACTGAGTAATTAATAAATCTGTCTAGGAATAGGAATGATATAATGCCGAGTCTGGAACATATTATGACATGTGGAGGATCGAAAACATGCTGCATATGTTTTCGGGATTTGACGGAAGTTAATACAGCTTTGAAAAATTCTATACTAAAGGTAATTCCCAGGTTCCAGTACTTGCCTGTCTAGCCACGGCTGTTGTGGCTGGTCGGGTATGTGGCAGAGTGGAGATTGGTTGACGACCTCAAGTGCTCTTAATTCTCCACGGTTCTAAGCAGGCTCAGGGACCATAAACAGCCATCGTAAAAGCTCAAAATTCCAATATCTGTCAGGAAACAATAAGATCTCTTAATGCAGGTCTATGCAAGTTGTTCATGCAACAACAGATGTGGCACAATCATCATAGCATCACTAGGACTGGTGACGCCATGGACATGGCAAATAATCTGGTTAGCAAATGCATAGCGAGTGGAAGCTAGAGCAGAAAATAAAACAAGTATTCCCAAGCTCCGCTAAAGCAGCTCAGAAATAGGGCTTAAAGAATGATATTAAAGTGGCAGTAAGTCCCCTTACCCACTCACGCACCAACCCCCTTGCGCACCAGCCCTAATTCTGACCTCCTCTGGAACCACCCTTAACTTTAACAATTAATTTCTTGACGACCATTATAGCTATTTGCAATTGAATAACGACCCCTTGCTATCTGAAGCGTGCACTATAATATTTTATTTCCTTGACTTCATCATTATCCCCTGACTCGTTGCCTTTGAGTGTTGCTGCTGGCTCTTCTTTTATAAGTCCTATTGCTGCCCTCTCCCTTGCAATCGCCATGATGTCTATAAATGCTTGATTTGGGTTTGGTATAACCCTTCTCTTCTTCCTAAGCTTCTGATGCTCTAAAGCAGCTATGAGGACCTCCTTTTTAGCTTTAGCTGTGGCTGTATGTACTGCTAACTTATCCAGCCCCTTGCTGAGCTTCTTAAATAAGAGATGTATGGTGGGGGACTTATATGTGTTACTAATGCTATATAATACTAATTTGATTGCCCGAATGTGTCTAGAGGAATGTGGTGTTTTTAAATTGATTGTAGCTAGTTCTGAGTTAATTGGGATAACTACTGGGGGTATTGTTAAACGGAACCGCTCAGCAGGGCGTTGGTACTCCGTGCAAGGAGTTACCCTAGACTTCGTTGTAAGGAGTTACCCTAGACTTCCTAGCAAGGAGTTACCCTAGACTTGCGAGTCAGGCGATTTTCGCTAAGTACGCCCAGTGCGTGCGTGACGCAAGATGAGTTTGGTGGCCGTGAGTCGATTATTTTGGCCTGCATTTGCACCTTAATTCAGACCTCTGCATTACCCTTATTTCTTACCCAAAAAGTATATGACTTAGTGCATTGGATAGCCTGATTTCTGAAGTTTGTATGTACTTAATTTGGGCATTGCTAGGGCTGTGGTTGGCTAGTTGTTTGGGACCAAAGATGGTGTGTTGGAAGGGCGAATTTTCCGGCATTTGCAAATTTGCACCAGAGCCGACCGCAGCGTGCCCAGGGGTGAGACGACGTCGGAGGGTATATAAGGAGGGCTTACAGAAGCCCAACTTAATTCAATACAAAGTTGTCCAGACCATTGTCAATCGTCCCAATTCGCCTCAGAGCACCACACTGCGACCCTGCCGAAACACACGCTGAACTGAATGCTATTCTATAGCACAAATTCATCAGAGGTATAGGGGCTTTGGTAATTGTATTGTTATTGTTTTTAGCTATTAGTTGCAATCTCTTAACCTTTATTTAGTCTCTGGGCTAAATTCCTGTTGCAGACTAAGCGTTTCTGATAGTGGTCTTCTTGAGGGCCATTTCGCGTGCTTTTTGATAGGCATGAAGAAAGAATTCCTTGCTGGATTCCTCTNGCGCACCAGCCCTAATTCTGACCTCCTCTGGAACCACCCTTAACTTTAACAATTAATTTCTTGACGACCATTATAGCTATTTGCAATTGAATAACGACCCCTTGCTATCTGAAGCGTGCACTATAATATTTTATTTCCTTGACTTCATCATTATCCCCTGACTCGTTGCCTTTGAGTGTTGCTGCTGGCTCTTCTTTTATAAGTCCTATTGCTGCCCTCTCCCTTGCAATCGCCATGATGTCTATAAATGCTTGATTTGGGTTTGGTATAACCCTTCTCTTCTTCCTAAGCTTCTGATGCTCTAAAGCAGCTATGAGGACCTCCTTTTTAGCTTTAGCTGTGGCTGTATGTACTGCTAACTTATCCAGCCCCTTGCTGAGCTTCTTAAATAAGAGATGTATGGTGGGGGACTTATATGTGTTACTAATGCTATATAATACTAATTTGATTGCCCGAATGTGTCTAGAGGAATGTGGTGTTTTTAAATTGATTGTAGCTAGTTCTGAGTTAATTGGGATAACTACTGGGGGTATTGTTAAACGGAACCGCTCAGCAGGGCGTTGGTACTCCGTGCAAGGAGTTACCCTAGACTTCGTTGTAAGGAGTTACCCTAGACTTCCTAGCAAGGAGTTACCCTAGACTTGCGAGTCAGGCGATTTTCGCTAAGTACGCCCAGTGCGTGCGTGACGCAAGATGAGTTTGGTGGCCGTGAGTCGATTATTTTGGCCTGCATTTGCACCTTAATTCAGACCTCTGCATTACCCTTATTTCTTACCCAAAAAGTATATGACTTAGTGCATTGGATAGCCTGATTTCTGAAGTTTGTATGTACTTAATTTGGGCATTGCTAGGGCTATGGTTGGCTGGCTGCTTGGAACCAAAGATGGTGTGTTGGAAGGGCGAATTTTCCGGCATTTGCAAATTTGCACCAGAGCCGACCGCAGCGTGCCCAGGGGTGAGACGACGTCGGAGGGTATATAAGGAGGGCTTACAGAAGCCCAACTTAATTCAATACAAAGTTGTCCAGACCATTGTCAATCGTCCCAATTCGCCTCAGAGCACCACACTGCGACCCTGCCGAAACACACGCTGAACTGAATGCTATTCTATAGCACAAATTCATCAGAGGTATAGGGGCTTTGGTAATTGTATTGTTATTGTTTTTAGCTATTAGTTGCAATCTCTTAACCTTTATTTAGTCTCTGGGCTAAATTCCTGTTGCAGACTAAGCGTTTCTGATAGTGGTCTTCTTGAGGGCCATTTCGCGTGCTTTTTGATAGGCATGAAGAAAGAATTCCTTGCTGGATTCCTCTATGCTGTAGGTTATAGTTAAGAGGGCTAATTGCTGATGATATTTCCGCTTTAAAGAGGAGAATATACTAATGTTAAGAGGCTAAAGGATGTGGGATATATGGGGGGGAAGAAATATGAGCTAAATCTTTGATTTATAGTAATGCTATATAAAATCTTTAGTAGTGTGTGAGCTGTGGCTATTAAGAAGCAGAACCCTCCATTGTTTAGGATCCATGGGCTGGGTATTTGGCTTGAATAGCTCCTTTAGCTATTGTAATCCAATAGAATTATTAGTCCAGCTGTTCTCTGATATGTTAAATTGCTAGCCTTTAAATAACTGAAGGTCTGAATTATCTGTGGGGAACTATTGTTGTTGTATGGATTTGCTATGGAAGATAATGAGTAGAGGAATTGCCTGGCCCGCCCTATTGATATACTCAATTCCTGTGCACCATATGCAAGAGACGGCCGTTTTCTTGACAATTAAGTTGACTGCTAAAGACCCAATAACTAATTAATTATTCCTATTGCCTTCCTGAAAGCCCACCTCATCGGTATTATGCTAGAATTTAAGGGGAATATCTTGAAGCTCTGGGAGGTTCAGGCGGTTAAAGAAAATATTAATATTCTTATGGCTGGCACTATTTATGTGTTTATATTTAATATGTATAGCTTTAAGGGTCTTTATAGATAGATTCCTCTTTAGAAACTTCTGTACCTAATTAATACCTATGGGTTGGTGTAGAGTGGTGTTGGGAAGCCTATTGTTGATGATTCTTGTAGTAAGGTGCTGGAGAGTAATGTGTGATGGGGGGTGGTGTAGATGGCCCTGCGTAAGGGACTATTTGGCTAAAAAAGACTTCTGAATATTGCTTAGCTTCTGAAGAGAGTAATTGAATTTCTCTTGGGATTTTACACTTAGAAGGCGGTAGTATAGGGCATATTGGGAAATATGGTGGTCTCTGGCTGCTTGCTGTTGAGGGATGCCATCTAATTGATTGTTTATGGTAGTAAGAATTCGATTTTTAGATGCGAAAGATATATTGAGCGATAGAGAAAGAAAAGATGAATAGAATGGTATGATTTTTGAGAAGATATTATCTTTATAGAAGTTAGAATATTGAAATTTAATAGGAGGTGGTTATGAAAAGGGGGCCCCTGATGGCCGGTGCGCGAGGGGGTTGGTGCGTGAGTGGGTAAGGGGACTTAGAACTTTTAGTAGGGGTAGAGGTAGAAATAGAGGTAGCAGTACAGGTGGATGTAACAATAGTAGCAGTGAGGTAGTGATAGTAATAGTGAGGTGGTGGTAGTGGCAACGGTAGTGAGTGGTTAGGCAGTAGAAGAAGGCATATATCTCAAGGCTAGAGGGGGTTTGCCGTTATTCGCTTGCATTGCTCGCTCCCTCGCGCGGACGCCCTTCGGACCCCCTGGGTACCTAGGCAGGGTAGGGAGCCGGGGCAGCGCTGGGTTGCATCAGTTTATGGATTTTGGCGTGTTCTGTAGCTTAAGAGCTTGAATTCCTCAAGCCATTGCTGATATAATACAGAGTGCTGATTGGCCAATGCTATGACGTCAAAATCTGCTGTTGCAATAAAAGATGGGCCGGGTTGACCCAGCATTAGTAAGACTCCCTCTGCAAAAGACGCAAGTCGTACATCTTACACACATTCATACTTCAGCACTCTCCAGGCTTGCTCGTCAAACCAACATGCTGTGCCAGAGGTGCTACACCTTCCTCCGGGGCAGCCGCCTAGCCGGGCTGCTAATGCCCACAATCCGCCAGGCTTCATTAAGCTCCGCCCTGCCTCGACGACTCCGTCACCACTCAATGCCGACCGGCCGATGGGCTCCTCGATTCGTTTCCAACTATCGCACTACAACCCCAGCAGCTCCTAGTCCCAGATCATATTCATCCTCAACACCGCCTGACGCAAGCGCGACCGCTGCCGAGGTAGCAAGCCCATCGAGTACGTTGGAAAAGCCCGACTTCCTCAACGAAGCTGAGTCCGAAGTCTGGGATCGCCTCGCCAAAGAGTTCAGCCCGGTAGAGCTGGTGGTACAGGACATATCGGGTGGCTGCGGGTCCATGTACGGGATTGAAATAAGCTCGGAGAAGTTTTGCGGCACGAATATGCTCAAGCAACAGCGGATGGTCAACGCCGTCTTAGGTGACTTGATGAAGACATGGCATGGAGTCCAACTTAAGACGAGGATCCCATGACGGATTTGAGCTGGGCAAGAGGGAGGAAGAACACCACGGCCATGATATAGGCTCGATTTTCGTTGCCTTGGCCTGACCAACGGCTGGGTGCGGGGAGCACGACAGAGACAGGTGGTTGCTTGAGCGACCCCACTGTCACTACGCTCTTAACGCATACAGGAGGAATGAGTGGCGGCCAGGCTGGTGGATTGTAACAAAATGTCAAAACACATGGGAATGCAGGTGTGGCCAGTGTCTTAGGGATTCTGGACAAGGGGCCACGACAACCACCATGGCACCGACCCAGCCCTGCTCACCAACAACCAGCACTCAGCGGAGCCCCCACGGCAAATCACCACTCAGAGTGCCTGCGGAAAAGATATGGACGGCCAAGCGACCTCCTTTATTATAGAATTGATATAGATAGGCTCAGGCCTTTCCCCAGCCTCATGAGGGGGGGGGGGCAGAACTGCCCGAATATGCTATCTTGAATACCCGCTCTCGCTTGCGCTTGAAAGGCGACACCACGAAAGTACCCATACGGTGAGATGGGTTTGCTCATCGCTATCGCTCGCCTCGACGTTCATTGCGCTGCTCCTTTCTCTTTAGCCCTGACCAGGCCTGTCTTTGGGTGATGATTCTGAAGTCTGGGAGTTCTTCCCCTTGCACTTTTCGCATTTTCCAGGCAGAAATTTCCCTGTTAGTTTTTCTTCCTTTCTTGGCGGTAGGATCCAGCACTCTCGTCCTGTGCGCCTGAATTCTTTGCAGGACCACCGATCGAAGTTCGGTACCCCAGGCGTCACTCGGCACTTGATGCCACGAATTAGCTTTGTATGGACTTTACTTGGGAATAGACGGGAGCTAAACTGATGGGAACCCATCTGTTTGTAGCTACGAAGTCGACCACCCCGCTCTCTAGAAATGGGCCCACAGCTGGGCGGCTTGGATAGCAGCCCACCCCGGGGAATGGAACATGGAATGGATACTTACACCGCATTCATACTTCTCAAGGACATATTCACACATGGTTGATTCTGTGGATTCTTGATGAGGATTTTGGTGACTCTCAGAGCTTATATCTCGCCATTAGCTGGCGTGGGAGGAGAAAGCGATGAGTGCCAGGTATGAGTTCGAGTCCAAGTCCAGGGCTGAGGCTTCGCAAATCAGCATAAAAAGTGCAAGGGGGATTTATGTATTGAATGCAAGGTATTCTAAACCATTGTCTCTTACTGTAACAGAGTCTAGTCTGGTTCGAATGCCCATTGTCCTCCTCAGATGTCTCATCGATACCAGCGAGTCACTCCACTGGGTAGTAGAGATCAAACTCTGGGAAATCATGAATATCCACACCCAATGAACAACATTGAATTACATTCTAGAGTTCTGTTTGGTGGTGAATCCAAATATTGTCCTGGAACTGTGCTCACCAAGCAAGCCAAATGTATGGTGTATGAAGGGGTCTCTTAGACTCCCACATAACCAGCCAGCGCATTTTGATGAATGAGGTTATATCTGGTGAAATTCTAGGTGACGTGTCGTCACACGTACATTCCAACATGCGTAGGATTGATTGCCCTTGAGGCAGTTTCTAGGAGACACGATGAGCGACATCGCTCTTCGGGCGTCTTGAAGCTAAAATGCCGTCACGGGTTGGGTTTTGAAGTAAACCTGGGGGTTATAAAGCCGGAGGGTGAACCGCTCCCAGTCAGAAGTCATACAAAAACTTGAAGGATCCCCATTATTAAAGTGCCACCCCTGCCACTTACATGGTCCATGGCCATACCTACCCAGGTACTACCTAAGTACCTGGGTACCTAGGTAGGTAGGCAGGTAGGTAGGTGCCTGTAAGCTGCTGTAAGTCGGCCGATCGTAGTGGGGGTATCTGACCACCTGGACAACAAGGGTAGCTCCAGCTTCACCCTCCTCTCTTTTCTTCTACAACCAACATGAAAAGGCTCCTTGCGCACAACAAAACCGAAGCACAAGCAACAGTAAACAGCTTTGAAAACTCCACCGTAAAAGGCACCCAAATGCAAAATCCCAAAATCTGCAATCACACCATCGCGCAAGCAACAGCACCCCCGCCGATCCCCGAAGTTGTAATCGCAACCGCAGACTGCAACCCGCAACAATGAAGACCGATCAGTATCTGAATTTTTGTCTTGACCAGGCCGCCATGTCTACTCTTCACTATCGCCATGGATGCGTCGTGGTCAAGGGAGGCAAGGTCATCGGCCAGGGCTTCAACCATTGTCGCCCGGGATACGACGGCGGCAGCGTCCTGAAGACCGGTGTCTTGCCCAAGACCGCCGCCAATGTCAAGCCTGACAAGCCGGACCCCCAGAAGCAGAAGAGCAACTTTAAGGCTGTCGAGCGCGCCATTGGGAACTGTGGAGGCGGTCACCATGCAAACGCGCGACTGACTATGCACAGCGAGATGATGGCCATCAACTCTGCCCTCTCGTCGCGCAGTACCCTGGCTGCCAGTACCGTGTTTCATATTAAACCGTGCTTCAAATTACTCGGTGATTCCAAACGGAAACGAGCATTACAGCGCAACGCAGTCCTCTCGTACGCCAAGAACGTGTGCGTCGATACCTTCGGGCCGCAGGTTCAACAAGGTGCCGGCCTGGCTGAGGCAGACGAGTCGCGCGTTAGACCCTCCACGTCTCGATGCGACGACCTCGTATCAGACAGCCAAGAAGAATGGCTATCACTATCAGCATAACTACGATCATCGCTCGTATCAGTATCAGAAAGAGAAGGGGTACAAGAGCAAGAACAAGTACAAGTACAAGTATAAGTCGGCCACAAGATCGAAAGATACTCCAGCAGTTCCAGCAGCAGGGTCTACGGTCAATACGGCTCAGAATAGTGAGAACGCCGACAGCACCTCAGGCGACAGTACACGCGAGGAAACCATGCCTCAGGAATCCCAGGGAATGAACAAGGGCAACTTTGGTCCCCGCAAGGTGAGTTTTCATAGCTACCCATGTTCCCTGTGTCCAGCTTTGCTGACTCTTGACAGGCACGGAACCAGCACCTTCTGGTGCCCAAGGGCCGCGTGGTCGGGACCTCGCCAAGCGTCAAGAACCGAATGAGACATCTCAAGCTTGTCGGTGCCGATGTCTATGTTGCGCGCCTCGCGAACGACAGCCGAGCGTCGGAAAGCAGGAAGCAACGCCATGGTTATGACGAACCAAGCGATGGGATTGCTGAGACGGCGGACCCGGAGACCTGCACCACGAGCTCCGCGGCGTCTGCTTCGATAGGGTCTCTGCATGACGAGCTAATCACCAAGACATCCAAGTCAAAGCCTTTGACCTCAGCTTCGGAGGACGTCAAGCGGCCGCCCGCTCCCGCTGAGTCACGTCCATGTTACCGCTGTGTTGCCTACATGCACTCAGTTGGTATAAAGCGCGTGTTTTGGACCACCAACAATAGCAAATGGGAGGGTGCCAAAATACGGGATCTTATAGATCAGCTCGACGGCGTCATGCATAGTAATACGGGTACAAGCCTCGGACAGCCTACAATCGGTCTATTCGTCACCAAGCATGAGGTTTTATTGCTACGCAGGCTGATGGGTGGCGAGTGGTGAATACATCGAAGTGATATTTCAGTCGAACGGTAAAGTGCGTCGTATTGTCCCAGTTATCAATTGAGTTCCATCTTCTGAACCAAGACGCCATTCGCTCGACAAAGTCCATATTGAACCCCATTTCCAGAAGCAAGCTCGTCTGCACTATCGTTATGCCGGCCAGTGCTCGTGCATCAGAGCTATAGGTCTTGTGCTTGTGCAACCAATCCAGGTTGCACCTGTACAAAGATCCACCTAGGTCGGTGAGATAAATGTGACCTGCCTCCGGGTCGACCTTCAGCTCGATTGCCTCATTCAAGTGTCTCACAAGCACCTCGTACCACTTGGCACTGCCGCTCTTAGCTATCAGACCCGATGCAGAATCTAGGTTAGCCCGATTCACAGAGTTACTCGCCTCGATCTGTCCAGTATAACAGATCGTCGCTGTCGTCAACCTCAAGGTCAATCGGCTCGGGAAGGTTCTCGAGGAGGAGCTGGACGTCTGGCCTGCTCTCAGGCTTGTCTCCAGCAGGTGTATCGATGTTCGCGCAGAAGATACGGCCCTTTCCAGATTTCGAGCCCGCCTTCCGAGTCCAGTAGAACTTGCCATGCTTCCGCGAGACGGTGATGCCGACACACCACCTCGCATGGTCCTCAAAGCCCTCCAACTCCCAGTATCCGGTCTTAATGATGGTCTCGAGCTCGCCGCCGTCGTAGTTGCAGCGGAAGACCCGTATTCCCTCGCGGTCGCAGAAGTACAGCTTCTCGGACTCCGGCTCGACGACGAGCTGCTTAGGAGTGTTGACCACGCCCTTGGGCACAATGCACTTGGCGTCCGAACCGTCATAGAGGTTCGCGGAGAGTACCTCGCCGTCGGGGCATCCCGGCGAGCCCATGCACGTCCAGAACATGCGCCCGGAGGACTCGTCGACGTCGATGCCGTCTGGGTAGGCTTGAATCTTGGCGAGAACCTTCTGGTTCTTACCGTCGCCTGATATCTCCAGCACAAAGCCCGGCGCTGGAGACAACTTGGTGGGCGCCAGTCCGAGATCGAGAACCAAGACCCGGGGGGGGGGTACAGCCCTCCCTTCTGGCACTTCGCGCCTAGCTTCCCTCTGTCGATTTAATCTCTCTGGACGAAATCGACCGTCTTGTCCGAAGGCAGGCCCCGCTCCGCGACATAGTGTGACTCGATAAAGGCGACCGTGTCCAGCCCGACGTCGTCCATCAGCCTCCAAGGCCCCGCTGTGGTATTGAACATGGTTCTGAAACATCTCATCAATCTCCTGCGGCGGCGATACCTCGTCGGCCAGTATCTCGAGGATCTCGCGCTTTACAGCCGCCCAGAGCCGGTTGACTATGAAGCCCGTCGACTCTTTGCGGGCTACGTAGGGCGTTGTCCCTGCCTCCCTTTGCCTCTCGAGGAGGAACTCAATCACAGTGGGGTCCGTGGAGCCGCACGTCATCAACCCGACGACAGTGGTGGCGAGAGGCATATAATAGTGCGTGTTGAGTACCCGCGCTTTTGTCGCTTCGTCCTCGGTCGTATCGAGCATCTCGGAGCTCTTGTACGAGTTCGAGTTGCTCGCCAGGATCGCGTCCCCCGGCGCGTGGGCCTCGAGGTCTGCGGAGGTGTCGATCTTGATTTGCAGCTTCTCCGGGATGACCTCAATCACGAGCCATGCTCCGCGCACCGCGTCGGAAAGCTCCGCATGTGCGGATATCTCCCCAGAGCCCTTTGGGTTGATCTTGGATGCTGGGAAATCGCGGGCATTTGCTCTGACGTACTCCTCGCAGGCTTTCCGCCCGTGACAAGGAGAGAAATTTTAGTCTTGTGCCACCCACCTATGCGTCGTCCTAGGGCGCCTCCCCCGAGAATGGCTACTGGTCGACTGTGATAGTCTTGGGGTGTTACCCAGGATGTCATGGATTCTCTTTCGTTGCGAATAGAGGATATGATGTTTTTTGGCCTTTAAGCTATCGTACCTATTCTTACTATGCGATATTTAACTGGCAGGCTGGTGAGTGTCTAGGTAACTGCCAGTAAGTACCTACCCATCAGTATGTGATGCTGTGGGACTCAGGAGGTCCGTTGTCCTGCATGAGTTAATATTTATCTAAACTAGGTCAGCGTGTTTGGCATATGAGGCTACACACTTATCATACCGGGATTCGCACATCCATTTGATATATCCAGATGCTTACGGGTCTGGCTCTCAAGTTCTCGTGACCGGTACGTGACCCGTGCACTGGCATGAATTTGACCGCAATGCTGAAACCAATCCAAAGTGACATTGTAACAGTACGTCGGCTTCATGGGATGAGCATAACATGACGCAAACATTACAGTTGTATGCCGTCAATGCGGCCTATGTGACAAAGTGATCTGAGCAATTTGGTCTCTGTGACGGTTGTATCACCTATTCCAACCAGCGCAGACCACGAGGTAACAGCAAGGTGAAGGCGATGTCAGGAGATCGTGGTGATTACTCCAGTTTCCGAGCAGTAACTTATATTCCGGTAGGTGTCAACCATTTGTCCCGGATCAAACGACCTGGTAGTCAGGCTCTGTGAACAGTGTTTTATAACTGGATTACTAGTATGACTTTCAATCTGGACTACCTAGGTGCTTAGTCACTCTACCGGTTCCTTCCATAGTGCTAATCCATCTAGAAAGCAGTGATTAACTACATGCAAAGTGGCGAGGGAAGCCATTTCAGGGCACTGTGATACGTAACTTGGTTGCCTGTGGTCTTCTTTCCGTGCATTGATTGGATCCAATGAGGGCCGTGAAGAAATCTTGAGAATAATGACACAAGTATCAATTTGAGACCATGTTTACAGCAATCTTGCGCACAAAATTATGTCACTGAGGCCGGGCAAAGTGCGCTATGTGTGGCTTATGGTCAAGCACATCATATAATTCTGTCGGGTCTGACCCTACATGGGATCGGACTTTAAACTTTCAGTAGCAGGACAACAGGGGATCTCCCTTATAACTAACTATACACTCCCCTTTCATGATTCTATGTTATAAGTAACTCAATGGAAGTCAGCGCTACAATTTGACCAGTACACAGTTGCTTTGCGCAAAGATGATCCGCACGCGCGGGCTAACATGTTCTTGAGTCCGCTTGTGACCCCCCCCCCCAATTCCCCCCCCCTTTTCGTCTTTTTTTCTGGGAGAGTGGGGAGGGAGAGAGGATAGTAAACTTGGAAAAAACCTCTGCCTCATGACGAAGTCTTGGTTTGGTTCAAAATTTAGCCAGATCGTCTTGTAACTATTGGCATTGCTTGCTCTCTGCGCTCCGAAAGCAATTTAACTATGCATGCAGTTTGTAACAAACTGTCAAAACCTTACTTTGGATACGACTCAGCCATTGTAAGATTGTATTTTTTTCATCAACTTTGGTTGTACACCATCAGGCTATAGCACCTACCCAGTGAAATTGAGCAAAGGCTCCAGACATTATTTGGGAGCTTTTTGAAGACTTTGCCTACTTCCCCCAACAGCTCTGGATTGCGGGCTGTGGACGACCTCATTCCGAGCTGCAAAAAGCACTCTCTGACGCCACACATCTCTCAGACGTGCACATAGGCATCCGCATAATCTTGTTATCATGGATCACCCGGGAATTCATCATTACATGGCAATTACGGAGAGCTGACCAAATTTGTCCGACACACCGGCGGCGGACATTTTTTGGAGGGGATTACTCACAGACATGTCACAGCTACCTGGGTACTGCCCTGGACGTTTTCTTCTCCACAAGCCAGAGGCCAATCGAGTGGGTTGTCTCACCAGTTCATTAGGGTAGTTATCATCAAACAGGCACAGACCATGCGCGACTGCCCAGCCTCTAAGGTTACAATCCGGGTCCAGCCCACGTCATATGCATTGTACCCACAAGTGAGCATTTTGATGGCCGGTGGGAGTGAGAATTCAATATCTACACAGCGAGTGTCAAGTGTGAGGTAGGATCACAGTTTAGCTAGCGATTGTAGATGCCTTCACACGAGACCATAGCTCTCCGTTTCACAGCTGCTCCGTCCCAGCTCAGGCAGAGGCCTAAGAGGAGGGGCTCATCATCGAGGCTGATATGAGGCGATGCCTAACAAGGCACTGTTGAGCACTGTCCAGGTGTAATGATGGATTTGTGGCTTTGTGAAAGAACTTGACGTGCAGGAGATTCACACTTTTCTAGCACTTCGCAGTTATATTGGCAAACTTTCAAGGGATGAACTTTGCCCCAGAATGACAAGGATCAAACATGACAAGCTCTGCATGGCAAACAATTGAGCTGTTATCAGCGTCAGCTCCAGTAGCATGATCTTCTCATCAGATTGTGTGTATTTGTGAGGCAAAGGTCTGAGGGAACATTCAAATTGTGCAGACTGATCACATATGAGGACAAATCCATGGATACCGTCAAGTAATGCAATGTATTCCCTAATACTTACTACACCCAACATTACTCTATCTACGACAATGCTATGAAAATACAACCTTGGAAAGCATTGAAATGTACCTAGGTTGTCTCCAAATAACCATAGTGAGCTCCTAATTCATTGTTGACGACACTAGTTATGTCACAAGTCAATTGGCTGGCTCAATTTATTTACTCCAGGCCATAATACTTTGGAGAACCAGGATAACATACAAGGGATGCGAGTGACGACTCATTGAATCTTGGAATCACAGCCGCGTTCGGGCTTCAGTTCCTGTGCTGTATATATTTGAGTATTTATCTCCTTTTTGTCGACCGATCGCAGGCGTAACCTCAGCTTCAGATGCGTTAGGTCGGTCCTGGTGTTCCAGGTAGTCTACCAAATCTGTCCAGAGCACTGTCTCGGAGCACATGTCCAAGGCCAACGTCCCATGACGGCGTGAGTTGAAGTCAGCCCAACCTCGTTCGATAAGCCTAATCCAACATGGGCAGGTATGGGTAATCTTTAACTTTGCCGCCCATCCTACTGTAACGTCAACGGTTCCATGAGCCGGAATACGCGAAGTGAGGCCCCATCGTGACCCGCAGACCGGAGCGCGGCAAGGCCTGAGCCTGAATGTCGAGATCCTAGCATTCGCAGGCATACAAAATCCAGACAGCTGCAGAGGTGTTCGTCCCAGGGGCGAGTGCACGATTCAGTCAAGGGAAGCCTCATGCATTGACTCCAAACTGGATGTACTAATCACCGGTGGACCGAATTATGGACCAAGCTAGACTGCCGGGGCCGTATCAGATCGCCTGAAAGTGAGCCCCAGGGGGGGGGACCCACAGCCATACTAGTATAGAAAGTCTTCTCACTATTGAACACGGATCGCCATTGAAAACTGGCGCGGCATCCTTGGCAGCTGTCGCCCCGTTGCTCGAGGGCGTGCCACATGTGCAATGACATTGGGCATGCGTCGTCTTCGGAGGGGCGCCCAAAAAGTCAAATTCAGTAGGTAGATGGGGCCTGGCTTCTTCCGCCTCGCGGAAGAAACCGATTGTTTCAAGTTGTCTTGTTGATTGGTGCTCAACCAAAACCACGGTCGGGCAGGAAATATGGGCTGCAGCATGCCATGCAGGCGGGCGGGAGGCCTTGGCCCTGCACAAATTTGGCATTCCCTCTAGTGCAGCCTCGACCTGGCGGCTTGGCGATTAATCCGTGCCGGCTTGAGGATCTGCGCCTGAATTCCTACGAGGGCGGGCTTGGCAGGCTGGGCGAAAAGCACGCCGAGACGGGCCAGTCCGGTAACACGACGACTTGTAACCACGTTGGAACCTGCCCGTGAGACCAGACTGAGGACGACCCGCCCGGATCGAGAATGCGCGGGTGGCCACTGAATTGTGGCGGAGCACACTATATGCACGACAGCGGACAGGGTGGAACTACATTGTGCTCCTACGCAATGGTTCACAGCTGTACCTGTGGAAATCGCCATGTTCATACCGCAGAATCACGTTTGGAGTCACTCAAAGAGGGGGGGGG